>VOMN01093833.1:0-12175 GCA_014899125.1 Orchestia grillus
ACAACTAAACACTTTTGCTTCCATGAAACTTTACGAAAAAATTAGTTTGTGATATTTGCTGTTTAATGTTTAAAAGGAGGAAATCTGAAAAAAAGAATTGCCCACGTACAATATATTTATACATTTACTTTAACAGAAACCGTTCAAAGATTCCTCCACCCACATCGATGCATTTGGGACATTTTCGACCGGATATTGTAGAAAAGGCCTTGCATTTCAGAAATGTTACCAGGAGCCGCTGCAATTCTTGCTACGAGATTTTCCTCTGATCAGCAGGCGTTGAAGAGATAAAGCTTTTCCTGCGTCTCCAAAAACCGATGTGGTTGGAGGAAACTTTGAACAGTTTCTATAATGCAAGTGTATAAATAGATTATTTGGGGGCAACTTTGTTTTTAAACTTTCTCCTTTAAATCATTAGACAGCTAACATGTCAAAATGTAATTTTTTCTGTTTCTCAGAGGCAAAAAGTGTTGAGCTTACCCCTTTCTGGTAGGTGTGTAATTTTGTCCCTCCTTTCCCCTAACACATGGGACCACTTAATATTCAAGGGCTCCATAGGGGGCTGCTTCAGAGGTCAATGCGTAGTTTACGAGAGACTGTCGAGGCCTTATAGCAAAAAAAAAAACAATATTCCTCAATTTTGAACTCACGTTGGGCCTTTGGATATAAACGCAACTGGAGGGTAGCCGCAATAAATATACGAAGTTGACTAAGTGGAAAAGGCATATTAAAAACTTGAAAATTCACCTCGTGGGAAAAAATGCCTTCATTGTAGAAATCTTTCTTCAGGATATAGCTTTTCTCTGTCCTTGCACATTGGCTCCGATTTATAACAAACATTGTCCCTTTTTCAAATTTCATATACTGAACTTTCCTGACCGTTCAGTTTCTATTTCTACTGTAACAATGCGTTGATTTTTTGCCCAGTGAATAAAAACACATCACTAGACCCCAACACGAGCATGAAAAATACACGTTAGAAGGGATATTTGAAATGCTTTAACACGTTGACTCCGAAGTGGGTCATATATGGTACACGCGATNTTTACCTGTGTGGAGAATAGGAGTCAACGTGTTAAAAGCTCTTCAGGGGCCTGAACAACCAGGTCGCGTTATCAAGTCCATGGTCCTGACGACGCGCGTTGCAGGTGGCTGAGGTGAGCGACGTGACGGGGGTGGCCAGCATGCTGGGAGGCCGAGTGAAGACTTTGCATCCTAAAATTCACGGTGCCATCCTCGCTCGCCCCACGCAGGAGCACATGGACGAGCTGCAGGGCCACGGCATCACGCCCATCAACGTAATGTGCTGTGTTAAAGTTCTTATCATTTATTCGCCTTTCGGTTTTTGCCGTTGAAGATATTGTAGAATATCTTTTCCTCTCGCTGTGATTATACTGCCTGTTAAGTTTTTAGAAAGTAATTTAGGCAGGTCGTTTTTCTCCACTCAAGTTAGGGCATTCTTCTTCTCCTTCCTTGAAATATCAAGTTTTTTTTCAGATAAAATGAAACTTAAGCACTGAGTTTCGAAAATAGTTGAAATGAAGTTGTCAAGTCATCTTGCCTACTTCACTTTAGCGTACTTGGATTTTTTAAAGTCTTTGCGAGTTGCAAGGCAGCGATCGCTGTGCTTCCAAAGTTGCATGAGGGCAGCCGCCCGTGTAGTCTCCAGCTGACATCGATTAATGTCAGCATTTTTGTAATTCCATACTGGACGTGATCACCGCTCTTTTGTGGCTCTAATCTCTGTTTACAAAATTAAGTTGAACAAATAGACATGTTTAAGATTAGAAAGCCTGATCTCTTCACAAACTGCAAATTTTCCTTGTTAGGCTCGAGATCTCAGCTCCCGGACTGGATGCCTTGTTGCACAGGGAGTCCGGTTTCGTTGAGCGCGGAAGAGAAAATGTATCGCATTCATCTCCAAAGCTCATTAGCTGTCGCATCGGTGTCGTTATATCAAGTTTCCAAGTTGGGCAGAGAAAAGAGTCCGTTGTAAAAGATGAGGTTTACTCCTGTGCTTTGAGAACGTTTACGTTTATGCGACTCGTGTGGTTAGCGATAATACCGATGATAGTATTGTAGTCACAAGAAGAACGTCCTCTGAGCTTTCTCATTGATGTATGATTTGATTGTTCATTCAGTTTTATGTAGCTTGGTCTTACTCATTTTCGGTTCTGATATACTTTTATGGACTATTAAATGCACCAGTAGGGCTAGACCGCTAGAGCATAAAATTCTTACCCTCGTCAGTTAGGTTCAAACGGCCAACTAAATTCCATTGCGTTGAAGGTGCTCGTAACAAAAGAAGTAATTCGAATTTTTCTATATTTCGGGCCTAGCGAATTAGTTCGTAGTTTACTATTCAATATTGATACTACTTATTAATTGTATCTAAGGCTCAACTCTATAGATTTGAGGCTATTCGGGAAAGGCTGAGTAAAATGCCATCGTCATTTTACTTGAAAAAATTCTCGTACATCAATGAGAATTCTATTCGGAAAAGCATTAGAGTGTATGATAGTTCTTAATGTAGAGTTTTCGATTTTAGCTCTTATCCTTTTCATGGGGGCATAGGACAGGCAGTAGGGATAGGTTTGCCTGTCCTATGTTAAAGGGGCTGGTGACCCCAGGGCCCTATTAGATTACCTCAGCTAAAGATAGGCATTTGGGAATTCTGCCTATCATACCCACTTTCATTCTTTCAATTTTCCCAGTTTCTTTGTTGCCTCTTCTTTGTCTTTTCTTCATCTTCATTTTTAATTTGGCGTTACTATGCGCAGGGGATTTTGTGTGGGAACATGCCTTGTGCATGGATTCCCCATTATCTACAGTCCATGCTAAATGGTCCCTTCCCTTTCGGTACGACATTGTCTAAGTCAACAAAGCTCTCCAATCTATCCACGTTACTACTACTTAGCTCTCATCTATTTTATTTCTGAACGATTTTGAGATACGTATCAAGATTGAAATTTTATTTTGATATTGTTATACGTTTGTGCTTATTCCACTATTAGATTTTTCAGCGAATTCTGTATTTTAACTTGGAAAATATTAGTCACAAATATATGGATCAACGTATTCTCTGCTTACAAAGGCCTGTTGTACTTTCCATTCTACTAAGATAGATGTTATACGAGAGAAATTTTTAAGAGGAAAGGGAAACATTTACTATCTCTTCTGAGGAGCTAGCATACATAAAGGAAAATATAGAAAGCGCTAAAACTAGCCGTGAAGAATTAGTTGACGGTAACTTGTTAGTTATTAGAATGAAAAGTAGTCCCCTGAAAATGAGTTCGTCCTTAAAGGCAATAGGTCACGATAAGGTACATTATACTTATGAATGAACTTGTTCACATTACCAGGTTGTCGTGTGCAACCTGTACCCGTTCGCCAAGACAGTGGCCAAGGAAGGAGTGAACATGAGCGAAGCTGTCGAGGAAATAGACATCGGCGGGGTGGCGCTCCTCAGAGCCGCCGGCAAGAACTTCGCAAGAGTGATCGTGCTGAGCGACCCCTCCGATTACGTCCCCACGCTGGCCAGACTGCGGCAAGACGACTTCTCAGAATCCGAGAGGCAAGGTCTTGCATGACGTACTTGCTTCGAGGCACTGACGGATAATATTTCTGCTAGTGAAAGTGTAATTTGGTGCTAATATATTCTTTGTTCATGGCAAGATTTCCAAAAAAATTTGCTCATAATTCCCCAATTTTTTTATGAACTGTTCATTAATTGCAGGCCTTTTTGTCTCCAATGAGCGACCACCTAATCTTTCATTCGTTCATCAAGCACAAGAATGCGAGCCCACAG
Organism: Orchestia grillus; assembly: GCA_014899125.1. Lineage (NCBI taxonomy): Eukaryota > Metazoa > Arthropoda > Malacostraca > Amphipoda > Talitridae > Orchestia > Orchestia grillus. Next base: position 3,809 of record VOMN01093833.1, read on the forward strand.
TCTTAGACTCAGTTGCTAAACTTAGTGTGCCGCAAGTAAATGGCATGGCTTCCTTTAACTTGAAATTAGAGATCAGTAAGCACGTGTTGAGTTTGTTTGAAGATTCGGACATGATTTGAAGTTATTGTGTATTGTGAAAGTGAGATTTAAGATCACGGTATTCTACCTCCCTTTTTCGGAGAGTTTTTCTATCAGTAAAAACTTAAATTAGTAACTTTAACATTTTTCAAACATTTTCGCTCTCATTTAAAGCTTTCTCCTGCTACTAACGGATTGCCTAACCACTTTTATCTGTCCTTTTTCAAATAGCCATGTACATCTGATTACGAGAGTGTGAGAGAACTTCTGCATGAGGTACACATGAATTGTAAAAAACTGCTTATCTTGAAAAACCTGAATTACTTCCTGTGTACAATGTTCATATGGTTCTGCATTCCGTGTCAAGGAAATCCCGCTGACAAGTTTATTTCGATCTGAATTCCTCGTTGAAGATTTTTGTCTCTCTCATGTGTGCTGAGACTTTGGAATTTGTACATTTTTTGAGCTCTCAATCGACACTGTTAAAAGAATAATGGCTTTGGCCAAAATAATAATGATGGTCTGATTGATTCGACTCAAAAATAATTTTTTTCTTTTGGGAGAACCGAAAACAATAATACTACTGTAGAAATAGCAGTTTGGCATTGTGATGGTTTGGAGTTGAAAAGATTGTTTGGCTTCCAAAACTGCCATTCACAAACGCTCTAATTTTACATTCAGTTATTAACGCACAGCACAGAATACTCTCTTGAATAATATACAGGTAGTTCAGCATAGGTAAGCTCCCTCTGTTTCCCAGGACTCTTGTTATGCATACACGAGATGATGGACTCCTTTATAGGTACTTAGGCATGACGCTGTGTTATGAGACTGTGAAGGCGATATCTTGGTAGGAAATGAGGGCGCTGTTCTTTCTCAGCTGGCCGTCACCCTGAAATTGAACAGCAGCATTTTTGTGCTGGCATTTGTCGAAGTTTTTGTTAAATGTTCCGTAATTTGCAGTACGACAAACTGTATTCTTGATTCATCGTACCTGTTTATGAACAATACTCTGCTCATTTCGCACAGTTTTGCGTTGTGCATTCGAAAGGAATCTAGTCTTAATTAAGGCATGGAACAGTTTGGAGGAGCAGTTTCCTGAACAATTAGCTTTGTGCAGGCGCGACCTCGCCATCAAGGCGTTCATTCACACCTCCAACTACGACGAGCAAATTAGCTCGTACTTCATGGAGAACCAGAAGTCATCGAAAGTCCACCTCGGTTTGCGCTATGGCATGAACCCACATCAGAAGCCGGCGCTGGCTTTCACTGCTGATCAAAAACTTCCTTTCACAGGTCGGTGTTGCCGTCATGCATGTTGTAGCGCTGTTCGTGTTTGCAAAGCAGGGTGGATGATTGTGAGTACAAAATGCCGTCCTTAACTTTGAGATCACGGACTGTTACATGCTATGAAAGGACGTATTTCGAGATGCATTTTGTTCCGTGATATTGCCGTTCAAAGTTTCAAAGGCGACTGAAGTAAGGGTTTTCTGAGTTTGAAGAAACCAAGTATGAAGTTTATTTCCGTATTTGGAGTATGTACCTGCCGTTGTAAAAATGTCAAAACAAAGCTAGTTTGGTCTCACTATGTACTGCTGACAGGTCTAAGTTATCAGATTGCTCGGTGTGGTCGTACGCTTACCTTGCCTGTACAGTTTATTGTTCCCGTCAACACATACGAGCTGAAATGGAGTGAAAATAATTTCTCAGACTAGTGTCGTGTTCATGGACACTCTTTATAAAATTAAAAACGTTTCTCCTCTTCACTTCATTCCATACTAACTCCCAAGAGCAGTTTTTTCATTTAATTTCTTCCCCTAACGAAGCGGCTGTGCCAGCAGGAGCAACAGCTCTCCAGCTGTGACTGACTGTGACAACAGACAAGCCTTAATTTGGCTCTTGTTTCTGCAACAAATTCTCGTGCGAATGGATTTCGCAAATCAAAGTGATAAATTCGACAGATGGTTTCCTGACAGAGGAGACCAGGCTTATTACGACCATTCATCACCTTGAGGCTAACTCCGTTGCTAATAATTACGTCGCTGCGGCCAAATGGCCTGCGGAAATTTTGTTTACTTACAGTAATTAGCACGTTTATTCAACGCACTCACGTTATGAGACCAATCCCTTTATTCCTCCAGATATATTAGGCATGATGACCGGCAGTGCTCCTGATTTTTGCATTTACACTTATTCTATGGGAACAGAAATTATTATTTAGGGGAATACCGGAAGCTAAGGATATTCTTTCAACAATTCGAGTTCACTTTGATCGATGAGATCTGATGTGTAGGAATTTGATCCATGAGCGTGCTACAATTGATACTTTTCTTTTCCTTCCGTATTTTTTCCTGGAAGATTTAATCAGTGGCTTGCGTTACGAAAATACGAATAAATAACTGTAATATAGTTATTAATTTAAGAGACGTCAAATTGAAATACTCACAATTAGAGTAGTTTGACCTCGCTATACTGGGAATGAGAGTTGTAGGTGTAACTTGCGTGACGACTGAGTTACGACTCGAGGGCAGCCCCTTCCTCCTCAACGTTTGTATCTGATGTCTAGACTCTGGACTCCTTGTTTTCTTATACCTCTTAAGAAGATATTTCATAAACTGAAATTTTTCGAGCGTGGATTTCCCCATCATTGCGGTTTGTGGCGTCTGTGATTTCTCCACCAACAAATGGTTATCCACCAGAAAGTATTTCGGGCCATTTTTAGGCTTACAAAACCAGAACACTATATACGACCGTGTTTGCATTAAATTGCGACGAGTTACCTGTGATCTATCTGGTTCGCGATACTTGAGAAGGTCTACAATCGTAACCCTTCTATGAATTAAATAGAAAATAACTACGTTTAACTATTTCAAAGATAGTGCAGCTTTAGTTTTTAACTAGCTGCTTCGTCGTCTAATTTTTTAGGTAACGGGTCAGTTTTATTTCTCAGAGGATCAAAATCTTACCACATAAATAACATTTTACTCAGTTCTTTCCTTTTATTAATGGGGAGATATTTTATAAGCCTTTCCATTATAGTCTCTCGTGAGTGCCTCTAGTATGAAATTGTTCGTTACCTCGAGCTCGTTCGTTACCAGATGTATACGGTTCAAAATTTCCACCACCTACATCGATGCACTTGGGATATTTTTGACTTTACTCAATTATTCGAGCACCTAAGTGGCGCCCGATGATACACGTGCCTCTGATTTACAAGCAATACTAATAAAGACCATCAAATTTCAAAGTACGTGTGTGCATGAGGCCCCTGAGTGCATGAGGTCCCAAGCGCCACTTTTAAATCGACAGAGTATCTTCAAAATTTTGCGACTTCGAGATCCGTGTACCTCAGCAACTAACAGAAATATTCCTTTTTTTAATGACTCGCTCTCCAGACGGAGGAAAGTTTGGGGGTGACAGCGGCGTACGTAACTCGTTTTCGCTATGTACGCGCTTGGTACTGTATGACTCTAGAAGCTTCATGTGTCATCTCTTATATCCACGACTGTTAAGTTTTCGAAATGTTCAACCATTTTCTTCCGTTCTGTGACGATATCTTCAGTGGTGAACGGGTCCCCCGGCTTCATCAACTTGTGCGACGCTCTGAACTCGTGGCAGCTCGTGAAGGAGCTGAAGGAGGCGCTGCGTCTCCCCGCTGCCGCGTCCTTCAAGCACGTGTCGCCCGCTGGGGCCGCGGTCGGAGTGCCGCTCTCAGACACCGAGGTGGGAATGGGCTCACGCGTGGGTGCCACTTTCCTGTGGGGTATATTGGACTTTTCTGTAACATGGATAGGAGTTTTCTGTTACATGGATAGGAGTTTCTAGTAGCATAGATGGGATTCCCCAAAATCGAACCGAAACGATTGAACGTTTCGTTTTTCAATGAAGCTCTCATTGAATTCCCATGAAACTTTTGTCTGGTATCTTTACTATTTGCTCATCAAATGTTCAGCTTAGTACTGCGCATATTTAGCGCTTCCAATATTCGCCTTTATATCTTGTATCCAGCGACGTACGTGTAACATTTACTCACATTTCACTTGCATCTCGTGTTTATTGCTTCACACGCATGTTTTAACGTAAAGAACTTTTGCTTCATACTCACTGTTTGATGGTATCCTTAGTTCATCATGGTATACTTCATTTTTAAAATTTTGCTCATTGTTGTGCACTGACCCGCTTTCATTTTTGAACGCAAATGCGTTGTTCATTCGTACAAATTCCTCTAGTCTCACTCAGTTCATCACTTGTTAGCAGACTCATCTTGTGCTCCCGCTTACTCATTTCAATGTTTTTTCCGTGACTCATGTGCCTTTACTTCGGCCGGCGCCACCAGGCTGCGGTGTACCAGGTGGACGCGGCGGCGGAAGCGACAGCGCTGTCGCAGGCGTACTGCAGAGCCCGGGGGGCTGATCGCATGTCATCATTCGGGGACTTCATCGCACTCTCCGACACCTGCGACGTGGCCACCGCCAGGGTCATCAGCAAGGAGGTATCCTTGTCAATATGTTACCCAATTATTTGTTACTAGGGTTAACATGCCATTAATCTGCTAGAAATCTACGAAAAATGTAGCTAACGCGATTACTAATTTCACAATGTTGCTGAGAAGTGGACAGCGTCTTTCGTATATCTCTCATGCAGAATTACATTTTTCTTGTGTGTTAAGGATAATGAGCCAGGTATTTCCGTATTATCGGCATAGTAGTCACACAGTTCTAGTGGCTAGGTTCTATCCTACAGCGCATTTTCACGGTATTATCGGCATAGTAGTCACACAGTTTTAATAACCAGCCTCTATCCTACTACGACGCGGACTGGTATTGGGGTTCTGTTATTTTTTTATAATTCAGTTTGGCGTCTTTATAAAGAAATAACTAGTGAAATTACACTTTCATGCAATTTTCCCATTGTTACCGGTTGGAAGCATCACGTCATATGAACGGGCAGGTATTGACCCTTTAGAGAGGTGCGCTATGATTTTATATTATGAAGAGATCTGAAAGAAAAATTTATATTCTGCCGCGTACAGGCACTAATTGGAGTATACCTTGTGGACTTCCATTCTTATCGTACGCTTCAAAANCCCTTCGGGTTAGACTTGATGTTTATTAATCGAAGTATCATTGTCACTTGGGTGCCGGAAACTTTCTGCACCCAACCAAGCATAAGTTTTCGACAATTTCTTTGAAGCTGAGCACAAAACAAACCAAAGTCATCACTTGAATTTTTAATTTGTTTTCGTATCTTTTCTACGGTGTGTTTATCAGTACACTCACTAGAACAAAGTTATTCGACTTGACAATTTGCGATTAGCTGAGCTGTTAATCGCTAGAATTTCCTGCCATCATAGTTTATAGAATCGACTTTTTTATGAGTGACAGAAGAAATGGATTTGATAATTCACTTAATTGGCTACCTTGTATGGCTCTCAAAAATGGCTAGTTGGTATTCCAGAGGTGCAGCTGCTCCGTGATGTAAAGAAGTAGCTTGTTTTTAATCAAAAGAATCGACTGCTTTTTCATTCAGAGAATTGGATACTTAGAAATTCATAGGATTTGGCCTTCATAATCTTTTGACTAGACCGTTTTCTAAATGCTCAAAATTGGTCGTCGTCCATCTTGAAGCTGAACTTCCTGAGAGGGGTTTGCAGAAAAGTTTTCACGAGAGCGTAAATCTTAACCTCTGTTATTAATTTAAAAAAGTAGAAAGTTTAATTTCTGATATTTGGAAAAACTACTCACTTGGCTCTTTTTTTTTAAGTTTTTATGGCTTCAGTGTGTGAATTTAGTTTCTTAGTATCCGCTTGTTTTTATGTATTTCTTATATCCAGTCACTAAATTTTTTCATTCGGTAGTAGGATATGTAAGCTGAAATTGCGTCCACGCTACGTCCATGTGCAGAGTTAAAGGATGGGCTTCTAAGAAAAGCATAAAAGCTAATTGGCCGTGTACACCTGTACCAGTAGTTGTGCAGTTATGTGCTCGCTCCACAGCTTGCTGCGCAAACAGTTGCTCTGAACTTTGAGTAAAACCGATGTTCTGTCAAGGTGTCCGACGGTATCGTCGCTCCCGGCTATTCACCAGAAGCGCTCAACATTCTCAAAGCTAAGAAAGGAGGCAACTACTGCGTGTTGCAGGTGAGGAACTCATGTGTGCATCCCCCAGGTGACACTTAACCGTAAAATTTTTCCACGGGTACTCGAATACTGAAGTCGTCGAAGCTACACCACATTACTATTTTTAGAAATAGGTACCCGCCACCTGAGACTGTTTTCTTGGCATTAATGTTTTACTACATAAATATCGTGATATAAAGTAGGCTAACAGCTCTTTGGGAATGAGTTACTCGATTATATGAAGCTAGTCTCATGTGATTCGTATTCTGTTCGTTTTGTAATTTGTAATGATTTTTTCCTTATTTCTACTAAATATTAAGAAGTATGAAGCGTGTATTAAATCAGAACTAACGCAGCCAGTGAGATTGAGCTAGAAAGTATTATTTTAAGAATACTTCAGGGTCCTTGACGGGATGTCTAACATTCCTGAGCTTCACTCGGAAGAGTATGCTGATTAACTGTCCTCGGATGCCGTCGCGAGAGAATGGCGCGCGTCGTCTATCGTGGGACAAACAGAGGAATCAGGACTGCTGACTGAAAGACTTCGTGTTGGTTTTGTTGCTCAACTTTGTGCGCTTCTTTCCGTGTTTCTTTTGCATGGGTGAGTCAGTATCGTGCAACCGATCTCTCGCGCGAGTGACTTAGTTTCTACTTATTTTTGCTCCTTCACAGTTTTTTTCTCACAATTTTGTACCATCGACCTTCAGGTATTTTCGACGTCATTGGGGCTGATTCAGTTTTCTCAAACACAAATGTTGTCAGTCTTTGTATTACCACTCAATGCGAGTGTTAATATAAGGAAGTTGTAAATGACCTTCGCCATGATAAGAGCCCTAATTAAAATGAAACGCAATGATCATAATTTGGATGAAATGTTGGTCAAGCCCTGAACATATAAAAATCATTATCATCCGAAAGCGATTTCCAAGAAGTAGAAGCTCATCTCACACTTCTCATTTGAGGCTTCAGTAAAGCAAACACTTTCCTCCCCAGTTGAACGATTTGAATTGTAAATATTGCAATTGGCCCGCCAGATGGACGAAGACTACCAGCCGGGCCCCATGGAGTCGAGGGCGATATTCGGGGTCACGCTCAGGCAGAGGAGAAATGATGGCCGCGTTTCTGAGGAGCTCTTCAAGAACGTCGTCACTGACAAGAAAGAGGTGCGAACTCTTCTTTGAAGAACGCGGTTCTGGATACGTTTTTTTTGGTTTGATTTTGATTGTAATGGATTGTTTCATTTCGATGTGCAATTTTTTTATATTTCCGCTTGTATTCCTTCCCCTGCCAATGGAGGTGGAGTAGCCGAAGACTGTAGCATGAGGATACTTTAATTAACGACCATATTGGCCATAATTTACTCGACACGCTTATTCAAGTTAGAAACTCGAAGCTCTTGATAAGGACCCTGGCACCCCATACCCTGGCACCCCCTCGAATGATTACCTCGACTCTGAGCAATGGAGACATCTTACTTCCTCACACTTCTCGCCTTAGATCTTCTTCCTCGGGCCTGCCAGTGACTATCGCGACTCGATGAGTACCAGAACATGAAAGATCTACGTCCTCTGATTTCTCTACATTGTGTGCAGAATGCATTTCACAAGCTTTCACAGTCTCAGAATGCACTTTTCAGTTTGTGATAACATTGCATCATGACGATATCTCAGGAGGTTGTTTCACGTAATCTTTAACAGCGGTAAAAATAAACACATGTTTACATTAATTCTTTATCTGTGTTGACGAAATTCCATTTCTCTTGGTATTAGATTGTTGTTTTTGTTCAAATAATTGTAACATTCTTAATTAATGGCGTTTTTTAGTAACTAACGCGATAGTTGCGTTTCTTGAACGGTGGTAGCGCGTCATTTTAGGCATACTTATCGATTGCCTTATTTTGTCTGGCTTGGACTGATTTTGTGGCTTGAAATCATCTTTCTTTGACCGCTAAAACAAGTCATAATCAAACTCGTACAGCAGCGGTAGAGATTCAATACAAACTTCCGCGTTCCAATTGACGCCTGAAAACATGCGGGGGGAGCTGATGCGAATTGTCTTTCGAAACTTTAAAGTCAATGTTTAACGAATCAAACAACACTTGAGACTCGACAAAATTTTTCCTGGTGTAGCTGACGCCTGACAACATACGAGACCTGACGGTGGCGGCCATC
>VOMN01093836.1:0-12668 GCA_014899125.1 Orchestia grillus
GCGTTTTCTCGTTATACTTGTTGACGGAGTACTTCTTTCTTTTAGACGACTAAGTTATTTTTGCCTTTTGTTGTTATATACACATTTTTGAAGTCCTCTAATACTTGTTTAACCTCTACATTTTCTCCTTTCTATTGGCACCTTACTGCTTCTACTTTAATTTTGCATTTTCATCTAAAAGCCAGCCACAACTTCTTGTTTTGAATTATTTTCTCTTCACAATTTGATTTCCATTTTCTGAGTTTATTTTATTTGTGTTCAATTATAGATGGAAAGAAACATGTAATAAAATTCCCCACTTTCTCCTTTACCTACTCTTTTCCAATCCTTATTTCCCCCCAAACGAACTAAAACAATCTCTATTCGAGTTATGTGACAGTCTTTTTGGGTAATGTTCACCTTCTTGCTGTACATGAACGAGTCATTTGCCTCTTCACATCTGCATCTATTTCAAATTTTACCGAAATTTAATGTTTGTGTCTGTCAGCCTTTGAAATTGCGATGTGTGTTTTCTCTAATGATTCAATATTGTAAAATTATAATATTACATGTAATAATAATTTAATAAAGCACTTCAGTAAAATTTGAAGCTACTTGAATATTCACAGTAAAAGCAATTTTGGATTTCATTTGACACTGATTTTCTCACTGATTTAACCTGTATGCTTTCTCATTCTCACTTCCTTCAGAATTTCGGGCTCACATTGATAATTTCTGTTATTAGTTGAGACCCTACAATAATGGCAGGTAAAAACATTCTAGTTTCAATTTTAAGATATTTTAGCCAAATGTAACGCTACTGACCTTAAGTTATCAGAAAGCCTTTTAATTCACTACCGCAAGCCCACATTGAATAGTTGTGATGCCTCCGTGCCATTAAAAACGAATGAGTTCAGGCTATTAATAAAATGTTTTTAAATGAGTTTAGGGACGAAGGCACAGTACACAAAAATCCTCAAAACATTTTAGGTTAGGCGGTGCTCTATAGTAACTTGTGCAATCGTATGCCATTCTAGTCTAATATATAGTCATACGATTACTTATGTACAAATTGTTCCNGACTGCTGTGTGCGCTTTCATTGTCTTACTTACCATCTCGGCAATTTTTCTAGCTCGAAAGCTCTAGAGAATGAAAATTTTTAAAATTGAAACTAGTATGTTTTTACCTGCCTTTATTTTCTGGTTTTTAATTCGACTGAAATTCCCCCGAAATAAATCTAGTTGAGACCCTAATAATATATTTCTAACATGTATACAGGGGTTAAGTTAATTAGTTGCTGATCACGTGTATAATTACACGCCTTTTCTGTCAAATTCCAATTGACCTGTTACGGGTCATGGAATTGAGAAAGGGAAGCATTTGCTGCTCTCTCTCAATTAGACGAGCGTGGCAATATACTACTGGGAAATATTTCAAATATGGCAAGTCAACTTTTCACAGAATTGAAGCAGTTCCGATAGGAAATGGTTTCTGGAAAACTTTAACGAATATTGGGTTCCCTGCGAACGAAATACATAAACGAAAATTTTTCGTAAAAAATTGTGGAGACTAAGGTTATTTCTAAAATGAATACTTATACCTGTTTTGAGGGAACGAGTGTAAACAGGGGATCCATTAAATTTAATTATCCGTATTTCTGAGTGCAGTTGTTTCTCCGTAATCAGAAATGATTTTCCAGGAGATTATGACATCGGAATATGTCTTGAATTACGCTTCCGACAACGGGAATCGATCCTGCCAAAAAAAAAACGTTAATCCCAGAGGAAAACAAATACTTATCGATAAATTTGATTGACAAATCTCACTATGCGTAACCAGATGAGCTCTGTTTCGAGGTTTAAAATCCTATAACGCATTTGACCTCTAATTTTTACTTGGTATGGCAATTTTATAAATATTGTAAAACAGGTTCCGTTCTATTGAAGAGACTTACAGAGAAATTTAAATTAGCACACTAGAGCATGTTTGACGGTAGAGGTAACGTTGAAAGTAATTGCCCTTGAAAGCAGTCTTTTGAAATCGTTGTTCAAATCACAAATCACTGTGTTGTACGAAAGCTTAAACTGTGATTAAATGCTAATTTCTTCCGTTCTTCGCGTTGTGAATTCGTAGCAGTTGTCCTACTAATTTCCTAAATTCAATGCTCACTACGTTTTTTGTCACAGTTGTGGGAAACGTATAACAATTTTGACGCTGGTATACGATTTTCACTTAGCTCTCATGATCGGATGCCTTCTGAACATCGGACATCTGATGTTTAACAAATTGGAAAGTGCAAATGAACATCTGTAGGATCATTATGGGAAGCTTTTTCTTATAACCAAACTCTCCAGAAGAGTCCAAGCCCAAATTATTCAAAGCAATTTGTTACAGGTACGGCAAATGTTCAGCATTGATTGGTTATTTCCAATTTGAATATTTCTATGAAGAGTGCAATTGAATATGGATGAACGTTGCTCTAGGTGTCCAATTTTCTTTTTTGACACATTTTCTCGCTATGACTGCTTCAAATTCATTCCAGTATTTCTTGATTGGGAATTCATGAATACATTAAAATGTAATATGGTACAACTTATAAATTAGTTCGATAACTAATGGTACAAACATTGCCAGTAGATAAAAACTGTTGTATTTTTCATGAATATGTAAAAATTTAAACATTCCTGAGATATTAAAACCGATATAGTTGTATTTAGACCACTCATTTGTCAACATATACATAGACAGGACGCTTTGGGCCAGTTCCACGGCCAACTAGTTCCCCTGATTTTGCTTTTTTGAATTTTTTTCTTTCGGGCCACATGAGTTTAATTTATGAAATCTTAAAAGACAGAAATGGACCTTGATGAAAGGGTAGTTGACTCAGCAGGGCTGATTGCAGATGATCCACGAGTGTTTTATCATGCCCTGAAATCGCTTCTGTGTACGGACCAGACCTGCAATGACGAAGCGGGCGGACATTTTGAACGCTTACCGTAATTCCAATTCCGTAATAAAGTTTATGCAATCAAATGAACTTCAATCACTTGCGACTCAGGAGACTGCCTCCCCCTCTCCTGAACCTCCTGCAATAGTTGAAGAAACTCTACTCAACTTTGCGATTCGATACTCAGAAGCTATGATTGTTTGAATTTTTACTTATTTTCGAAAAAGTCGTTTTTTGGGTTTATCACACCTAGCTTGAAAGAGTGCTTCATTATTTTTTCTGATACCCTGTATGCATATATACAGGATTTTTCAGAATTTTTTGAACTAACTTTAGCACGAGGTTTGCTTCGGTGAAATAACTACATTTCATTCTACGGAGGCATGCCCGAAAATGCTTGTTTAAAAACTTACTTAGACGTAAAATCTGAAAATAACGAATGCACTTAACTTTAAAACCTTGGGACTAAGTGTCTAGTTTGCAGACTACTGAACTTTACAGTGAAATTACAGATGCACTCGGAGGTTTTATTATTATATTGAACAGTTGATCTTAGAACAAAACTGTTATATTAACGGGTATGGACTAAATTAAGAATACCGAATTCGCAGATATGCACCTAATTTATGATATAGCAAAAGGCAATTCCTGGACGGATTGGGAGAATTTACAGAGAAAGATATCCCAACATACACCTGCCAGTGCATCAAGCAGTTGCAGTCGGATCACTCCGCGTATGATGGCCTGTCGCACGCTGCCTTATAGAAGAATAAGGGACTAAGAGATTACAAAATACTACAATAGCACAATTTTATAATGACCCAACGACAAGTATTCGCGCTGCAGCATATGTTCTTCGTGCCAATCCCAGTAGAATGCGGCACGTGCTGCACGATAACCTTCAACAACTGTATCACGTTCGGCGTGTACAGCGCTAAAATACTAAGGATTATTCGCTGCGCGCTGTATTTGCTAGTTGTCTATTACAGAGAGAGATGCAACGACCCGATTTTACATCGAACTTTCTTACCTCAAATGAAGCAACTTTCACGCGAGGAAAAATAGTTGACCCATATAATGTGCATTTCTAGTCCCACAATAATCTACATGTTATTCGGGAAAGTAGTCGCCAAATAAGGTTCTCTGTAAATATGTGGGTGACGATCATTAACAACTATCTGATCAGTCCATACATCCTGCGCAAAAACTGAGTGGAAGCATTTATTGGACGTTTCGTAATGAAGTTTTTTCAGAGTTGATACAAGATTTCACCCTAGAAAACAGCGGAAAAATGTGGCTCCACAGCGATGGTGCTCCGGCAGACTTCTCGAGTGTTGTTAGGCAGCTCTTGGATGATCGCTATCCAAACCGCGGGATTGGTTGCGGCGGATCCATCTGTTCGCCTCCAAGGTCACCTGATATGAACCCCTTTAGATTACTACTTTTGGAAACACCTCAAGAGTTTGGTATACGAGTAACCAGCTCCGTCCGAAGACCTCACCGTAGGATTACTGGTGCCTCTGCTTGGCTTACTTAAGCCCCCAGTGTCCTCGCACGAGTTCGACGGTTATTGCACTGATGCTTCCGTGCATGCATCACAGCAGATGGGCGGAATTCCGAGCACCTACTGTGGATGCTAAACCTACCTTCAAACTCTGTATAGTTTTCGATAGTAAAGTTGTTCATACTTTGATTACTTATTTTCATACAGACACGCTTTAACTTCCAAGTGTCCGTAACTTTTATAACTAAGTATTCCCAGATACGTCTTCATAGAGTGAAATGTATTTATTTCACTGAAACGAACTTTATTGTAAAGTTTGTTCAAATAATTTTGAATCACGTTGAAAATATACACAGGATGTAAAAAGGGATTAGATGACTAATATTGCTTTACTGTAAAATAAGGCAATTGATTTGAATATATCTACGTTTTCTTACCTTGGGTCTCTCATTTCTTAGTTCAACTCGTCACCGATTCCTTCGGTAAAACTTGCTGATATTTCATCAGAGCATTTGAGATGACACCCTTACAGACGGATATGCATATGGCTTACAGTGCGGCCAACGGTAATGCTAGAGGCGCTGCTAGGTTGTCAGGATCGTTTTCCCCAACAATATTCGCACAGACATTGCACGTTTACGAACATACCTTGTCTTCTACGCGAACAGAGTAATCAACTAGGAAGCTTCAAAGTGGGTATGAAAGGATTTGGTTGGACCGGGGAATTTTGTGATGCAGTTGAGGATGACGTGATGCAATCCTTCCGTGACAGGCTTTATGCAAGCAACCGAGGTATACCACGTAACCAAGGAATACTATAGATCATTTACAGAAGAAGATACTTGATTTGACGGAAGACCTGCTCTCCACGCTACACAAATACACTACGACCAATCAGCTGACTTGCAGCTATAACGCAGTGATGTAGGTTAACACAGTGTTCTATTGGCTGCATGACTACCTTAATCACTCATTCGGTACAGAGCTTGTAATGTTTTGAATCTCATAAAAACATTTAGGCGCAGCATCATAGTAGGCAACCTCAAGGAAATATGTATCTTACTTGGTCGCCAACGTATCTAAAAAATTGAGATACATGAGCAAACCAACAAATCATCAACTTTTATAACTTGGAAACTGCTTACTCGACTCAGTGTTGTTACCTAAATAAGAAATGTCACCCATGCCACATAGTAGTAGCCAATTCCTTGACCTGCGCTAGCAACTATGCTTAATGCCACGATATTTCTAGGCTTCTTGAACTTTCACAGTATAATTCAAGGTTTTTTATCAGTAAATGAAACGAGAACAAGCCACATGAAAGCGTTACTTAATGGGTAGGATATTCACAACACCTAATGGAGCTTAGGACAGGAGTGGCAAACCTCTTTGCACTAGGCGTGACAGGCTTCTGAAGACCAGAAGTGGCAAGTCTCTTAGCACAGGAGTAGCAGGCCTCCTGGCACAGGAGTGGCAGATCTATCAGCACAGTGGTGTGGCATGCCTTCTAGTAAACAAGTGGCAGGCCTCTTAGCACAGGAGTGGCAGGCTCTTAGCACAGGAATATCAGGCCTCTTAGCACACGAGTGCCAAGCATTTTAGCACAGAAGTGGCAGGCCTCTTAGCACAGGAATAGCAGGCCTTTTAGCACAAGCGTGTCAGACCTCTTAGCACAGGAGTGGCAGGCCTCTTAGCACAGAAGTGCCAAGCCTCTTTGCACAGGAGTGGCAGGCCTCGTAACGCAGGAGTGGCAGGCCTCTTAGCAACTTAGTTTCGGCAACTCACCACTGGGAGTCTGACAGATAATCACAGAAGAATCTTCGAAATTTAGACATTTGTGAATGAAATTGAAAAACGAAGCTGTCTCTTGCATTTTATTTAGCACTATTTTTTCTGAGAATTTTGAAATAAATTGTTTACATAACTAAAATCAAATGCGAACGGCCGAACTTTACTTCGAGCTTCTAAAAAGTTCAACAATGCGTCACAAGAAACCAGTCGTTTTACGTAAGCTTAAAAAAAAACAATTCCGAACAATCACCGTATTTTGCACTACACTGGAAAAGTGACTTAACATCTCTTGATCTAATTTGACCCCTAAATAATGATCCATCCACTACCAATGTTCACATGAATTTGCTCTTCTGATTACTTGTTTATAGCCATAGGAAAATTCACATGGTCTTACTCTAACATGATAATTTAGGAATGGGTTATATAGTTTTCTTTCACAAGCAGAAATTTTTAAGAAATTGGACATTCATACGCTAGTTGAAAAATTATGAGAGGTTACACAGTTAAGAAGTTTATGTTAATACAAATATGTTCATTATGTCTTCCATTATATTTAATAAATCCATATTTTGGGCATAACTTTTGCACCAATCTGATGCTGTAAGAGAAAATAGAATTGTTTCAGTATATTGAATAAATGTATGGAATCTCAACGCTTACCTCGACAATAGGGAAGCAAAGTCGAGACTGGGCCACGGGTTAGAAGGAGCCGAAATATTTTATTTCTACTCATAAAAATCATCTCCATGGAAATAAGATTGGGATAACATTTATTTATCACGATTTTCCGCAATCCTACACATAATAGTTTCCAACGTATAATTTAACTAAAGAAATGGACAAGTCCGGTATGGCACGATCTTTCAAGCTCCAAATCCTTTAGTACAATCATTACAATCTATGATAACAGTAGCTCATGTCCTTCTTCCTTGGGGAGCAAGATGAAATATGCCCATCCTTCAAAAATATTACTGGCTATGTTCATTTTATTATAACATTTTGTTTAAACATATTTAGGTAAACAATTGCCACTGATATAGGATTTTGCTGGAAAATTGTTGTTTTATTTTGAGACTTTTCAGCCAACAAAAATCAAGGGAGGAAGCTAGCTGATTCACAAATTATTTATTAGATAACTGTGGTTGAAACTCAAACAAGGCGAGCTGTTTTACATGCAACTTATTTAAATACCTCTCAGTCCTCGCATTTTTGAACATTTATTCCAGCAATAAGGACTATAAATTATGTTACCGAATTGTTTTGAAACGGAAATTCGATTTCGCACAGACCTTCAGATCCGTTAAATCCAGGCATGTGCCTGGATTTCAGATCCAGGGTCATCAGGGTCTTCTTTGAATGTTCTGCACTAGTAGTTCATTTTTTTACATGAAAAACTATAAAAATAATTCAACTTTATGATGGTTAACTTGATTCTAAAGTTAAAAATAAAACAGCTGACTTACTCCTGTAAATATTTTCATGGTGCACACCCTGAGGCACCGCGCTGGCATATACCTGCTTAAAACCAAGATGCCATTGTGTAGGTATGTAGTACAAAATACTTCTAACTCACAGATCATCAAAAAATAAGGCTGTCATTTGCATTTTTTCAGGCGTACCTTTTCTAGGCATCGTAATTTTTATCACAAACATACCCCAAATCAAATATAAACATATACAACATTTTACTTCAATGAATACAGCACATTTTGCTCATGGAAGTCAGATAAGACTAATTATTTCCTTTCCAACATTCCTCTTTGTGGTAGTTTTCAATTTAAAATTGAAGCAATTGAATTGACAAATGTCTGCCAATATAAGAATTTACGAGCATTTCAAAGTCATTAGTATGCTCATTATAATCTGAGCTAGCAATAGCTAATAGTGAATTACTATGATAGTTTAACACATATATACTCAGGTAACTAAAATAGGCATTGAAAACCATAAACAGTTACTGTTCCTAAAACATCAAATTATAGGTGATTGATATTTTGATTTTCTAATTAGAAGGCCACTCAACACCAAATTTAAAATTGATTCATGCAACTAGAAATTTTACGACACCGTGGCCATGCCGAACATATCCTTTGGAAGGCGCAGAAGGAATCAACAATGTCCCCTCATTGCACAAGGGAGATAGCACACTTGTAATCTGATATGAAACTGTCAAACACATTGATACATAATAGCGATGTTTAAGATTATATATCTTCAGCTTCTTCAAATCTTCATTACGACACGCATCAATCAACGCAGAGGCATTATTCTTCAGACATGAAAAACAATAAATAGCGACACCGATTGTTATAAATATTGAAATTCAACATCGAATACAGCTTGATGTATTTTACCCAATCCTGTTTACCCAATCACAGCTTACAGTAGAGCAGAGGGTATGACGTTTCGGTTGCGTCATCAATTCCATCATCATTCTGTTCAATCATTGGCCGATTGCTGATGACATATCAGCGAACCGGTAGAAAATTAACTATCATCAGTATCCTCTCTGTGAGCAATCAGTGGGAATACTAAACCACATCGACGTGTGACATGTCCTCAATGACAAAAATCTACCATTCCTTAAAAATCTACCATTCCAAAAATCCTTACCATTTTAGAAAGTTTAGGATCTGCTCTCGACCGACTACATGCCTCGTATACAGTTTGCACGTTGGTACCAAAGGCAAGACCAGGACGATGGAAATGCCCTGAAGCATATTCTCTTCCCCGACGAAGTCATTTTTACACACAACGGAATGTTCAACACACATAAATTGTTCAACTGGCAAGAGGCAAGCCCTCATGACGTGCATCGGTTCGGCCCCGATCGGTGGAGCCACATGGAATCATTGATTTAAGGAACACCAGAAGGGTCATAGATGGATCTTGTTGCAAGAATTGTGGTCGCAGCTTTAACAACGCAGCAGAACCAAGATTTTTGCATCGTATTCACAAATCAATTCGAAAAAGGTACCAGGCTTGTAATGACGCAGGGACAGATGTTTTAAAGTTGTTGTTGTGTTTGTGAGATAAAATATCTGCTCATCTGATATCCGTTTCATTCGCCACTATGACATTTCTCAAAGACAGAAATGTCATTAACTTGGTATCAAGATGGAATTTTGAACCTCAATTCCTCGAACACCAAAAAAGTTGAAACTATATGGTTTTCCTGACAAATAATTTATCTTGAGCGTCCCTGCCTATTGACAAATTTTTACCTCTCGTTTCTCAACACCCTGTATATATATTTGCCATTAAATAAATATAGCAGTGTCTAAAAAGTATGCAGCTAGGATGTTTTAAACTTAGGCTTATGTTCATACATTTGGAAACAATATTGACTTTAGAGTGAGTTTAATTAACAGATGATTGTATTGTAAAATGTCTTTTCAAAATCATACAATTATTTTGCTTCCTTAAAAGCTATTTCATCTGGGTTTTCGTACTTGATATTTGTTGAATATTAAATCAGAATATTGGTCATTAGGAAATTTGAATTGTTTGCTGTGAGAGCTGAATTTCTCATTTTTAATTTTATATGGAAATTATATTATATTTATATATATGGAATTTTTTTTTAAATAACACATGCAAAAAAAACGTCACACGTGTAACAAGGTTCTGAGAGGAATATAAAACGGATATTTCAAGAGAACTTACCAAAGGGGCTAATGTATTTCCTTGTTGTTCAGGATGTATTAAATACCAAGACAGCAAACATGGATTGAGCTGAAATGTAGACGCTAAGAATATAAAGTGATAAAAGAACTAATACATTCGATTTTTTATGATAAATTATTTGTCCTTTATTCATGTAACAAACCAAGTTATGGTTATTCGGCATTTACTTTACTTTGAGTAACAGAAATATTCAACAGGCTCTACAATTTGCAAAGAGTATCTAAAATATGACATTATCATAATTTCACAATGACAAATTTTTATTGCAAAATTATTCATTCTCTTTCCATAGTGACCAATTCAAATTTCTCAAGGACTGTTTCAGATTTTCTAGGAACAAATTTGAATTTCATTTAGAACAAAGCAATTTGTAAAACGTATAGTGGACTGAATCCGTTCAGAATGAGGGCCAATGAAATTACATATCTATTCTACAGAGGGCGACAGGTATTTGAGAACTATGTAAAATTCATAGAGGAAAGGAAGAGACTGGTGATAGAGGAGCATGCATTGATTATCGACCGTTATGTATTCACGAAAACACACCAAATGTGCATCAGGCGACGAAATGCAATATCTACTGCAGTAGGAGCATTGATCTGCTAGCGTTCGAAACCTTCCTCTTGCACTAATGTGGTAGGCCCTGGCAATGTTGGTCATGGTGACCACAACAGCTGCCTGAGAGCCATAGCGGTGTTACGTAGAGGCATATTGGAGCTTCTCGCAATCACACCTCATACGTAACAGCTAAAAGGGTTAAAGTCAAATGAACTACAAAGTGGGAAACTAAATTTTGAAAAATCATAGATAAATAAACAACGTATGTACCTCGACAACCACCCTACTGACTTGAATACTATTTAACATCAATTTACCGCGATAGGAACAGGCCAGTTTCAATACGACCATTTGCGTTATACTTAGATATGCCAAAAGAAACGAAGATTAGGATAAGTAACGATATTGATTTTTTAATTACGTCCTTGTATATAAGTGGCAAATCAATTACACTTGCCATTCTCTTTAATTGTAGTTATTTTAAATTTAATTGCTTCCTCAAGCATTTCATCATTGAAAGTTACTGTCTCCATAGTTTTTCATCTCTCGTACATCATATCACTTTACTTCTGTCTCTCATTGGTAAACCATATTACAAGTTTCTTTCATTATTCTTTTGAATCGACTAATAAAATAGTGTCTGTAATTCAGAGCTGACTCAGGTCAATCGTTCTTTCTTTTTCTACTGTTCAGCGTAGAGCCAGTCTAGCGCTCTCACATTCACTCGCCACACCATACGAGCTATTAATCAACAAGACGGCATCACAGATACTTAACAATTTTAATATACTGTAAAATATTCTCCCATAAAGAATACTTTGAATCAATTTTCTTAAGATATATTTATATTCATTATTGATGAATATAAATAGTTATTGACAATAGTAGCCGAATATTAATAAATGTTGCTTTCACTACTTTGTCTGCACAAATTGTTATCGGAGCATCGTTTGGAGACATCCTTGCATAATGGGGCTCGAAGTCTGACTGCCTGCTTTTGGGTCAGACAAATGCGACTGCCTAAATATTGCAGACAGTTCTTACACAGGCCCCATCATTCTCAACAATGCGTCCAATTGCGAGTCCGGTACAAGGCAGATCTGCATGTGCTGTTTTGGCTTCAAGTGGACATCTGGCTTGAATGAGTGAAACTTCTGCTTACTTTAACTCTATAAGCGTTCACCGTTCACACTGAACAAGACCACACGTTAGAATGAATACTCAGAAATGTAAGAAAAATAAGGATTTTAAAATATTCCAACTTTTGCTTCTTCAACCGGTGTTCGACAACGAGACTCCTGAGTTAATTTGAGCCATCCATACACGACGTACAGAAATTTCGCATTGCTATGCAAAACTATATTTAAAAGCTCGGGATCATTTGCCACATTTAAAAATGGAAATTTCTCATTAAGCAAATGCTCATAGTTTAGAAAGACTGAAGTTACAAAGAATTCAAATATAGCCAGACTACACGATATCGATTCTCTTGTCCGAGAAGTCAACGTTGGAGAAAGAATGAGTGGAAACCACTAGGTTAGTCCCACTATCGGCATTCGTTGCGTCAGGTTTAACTGAAAATCTAAATATACCTGAATTTTCAAAAAATTCGAACTTAATTCGTAACGATACAACTGTTCAAAGATATTTCCGAACAGATATGTCAGGGCTGCTACTTATCCTACGTTCGCTGCCAGTAAACGTTGTATTCCCAAGTTGTCTTATTCGTCGCTGGTTAACGTTTTGGATGCGTTTTGGAACGTTGTAATTTCGATCATGAATTATTTCTTTCTTTGAAAAGATTGGTAGCGTTTATAAACCTGTTCTTTAGCGAGGAGGTATGAGCCGTCATTTTTAAGGAATTTTATTATAAGCGGAATCTTAATCGTGATTGATGGATATTCAAATTGTGTAACAATATTCTTTCAGGAATATAATTAATGAATTGATAATTAGGTCTTGCTAATGATAAACTGTAATTAGATGAGGCTTTTCAGCGTTTTACACTGCTTCTAAGTATGTATTCAAGGGCATGAGTCGAATAGAAGTATTTATATTGCGCTTCATAATAAAAACTGCCTTGCATTACAAGAACCTTCATTAATTTCAACGCATTTTACCGTCGGGTTTTCAATGCCTTACAACTACTGGTGTCATAAATCAGGCGGCATTACGTTGATAGTATAGCAATAAGGTTG
>VOMN01093841.1:0-52465 GCA_014899125.1 Orchestia grillus
ACAATAAGAACTTTCATTTTTGATGTACTTGAAAAGTTTTAAAGACTTGATGATGGCATATTTTTTGACTGAAACGTTGTCAAGAAATTTAATAAAGTGATATTCGCTATTTCAAAGTTTTGCTCTCGGATAGTTCGAAAAATTTGACCAATGATTGTCTTAGTGTCTTTAGTAAGGTGGAAAAATCTTTTAAACTGAAGCATTAAAACATTGAAAGACAAACGTTTCGTACCCTAAAAAATCACTTCTCCGGACCAGACACTTGTTTGAGACACTTTCTTGAATTAGATTTTTATAAAACAACACAAATGAAACAGTACTCTAAAGCATGTACAACAAAAATATGAATATCTAAATCGCTAAATTGTCTAACCACAAAAAATCCATTATTACACAATGGAGAGTTTCATGCGAGGACCAAACTCATTGAATTTAGGGCAATATTTAAACATACACAGAGATTTTAAATTGCGGAAGTCAACCTTTCGCGGACAGAATTCCAATAAAAAATTTGTTCTTTTAAATAAGTGATCTTTGGTTAAACAATATTCTCTAATAGGTGACGTAGACGACTGTGCAATATTTTTTTCATTTTTGGAAGAAAGCACTTTATGCTGAGGGCGTCGGACGAATATAATTGGAGAGCAGGCGCCCAATATAAGATTGCTAGAAGCAATCACACGGATATTCATGTCCAGCATAGCTGCGCTTCAACATGTCGACATGTTAGGAGCTTCCCTCCTAGTAAATAAGGAACCTATTTTCAATTTATTTCGAAGAAATCGGCATGGATTTATTTGAGGAAAGTAATCGTAGACAACGGATAAAATATCTTGCCTCATTTTGTCAGTTCGAGAGCCAGTGGGAAATATAATTATAATTTCGACGCAGAAGGCAAAATAACTTTTTCTTCACGTCCATGATTCAAAATTTGTCGAAGTTTGGGTACAAATTCAAAATGAGAAATTCTTAGATTAATAATATCTCCGTAAAAACTTTATTTCGAAATGGAAAGTTGGATAATTATAGCTAATTTCACAAACCCTATGCAATAATGGAACTTTAACCTATGTTATGTACTTAGAGAAAAAATGTTACTAACTAATTCGTTCCTAAGCCTGTAAATGTCCTTTCCAAAAAATTGAAGTCGTAAATTGGTCGTCTGTTATTTGAACATTTACGTCTAAAAAAGAAAGTAGGTTGCTGTGTTCTATTTCTCTAGTAAGTTTCATATTAGGATGACAATTATTTACGTACTGATAAAATTGTTGAGACTCCAATTTGTTATGGAGGAGAATAAAGAGGCCATCAATATGTCGACGGTAAAATACAAGGCAGCAATTAAAGACAATGTAGATGCCATGGCTAGGCCAGCTACTCGTCAGTACATGTGATTTTTTAATTTAAAATAGGTATCTTTAGGGGTCACACCTAAAAAATTTGAAACTCGATTCCAGGTAGTCCTAAATTTATTGTTATTGGCTCACGAATTCATTATCCAAAATTATATCTATTGCTTCATCTACGGAAATACTTGTACATTATGCTCCTCATCTAACCTACATGTAAAAAAGTAGCGTTCCAAATTATTTTCAAAGAAGCAACAAACTCGCATGAATTACATAATGAATATTCATTCTTATCTAAATGATCCAAATACTGTATCAGTTTCTTATCCAGGTTTTTATGTTGAAAATTATGTTTCCTACATATCGCCCCAAGTCGCTTATACTACTAAACAGATATGGAGCACAAACTCTTCCGTATTTTCGTAAAGTGGAGACAGGAATTTACAAACGTGGTAAAATTCACTGCGATATTGAATGCATGGAAGTGTGCCTGAATTATAAGATCATCCCCAAATTCTAACGAGTCAAATTTTACCGCAGAAATTTAGAGTGCTCTTCCATCTGTGTCTCTTAATAAATGTTACTGCTGCGAAGTGAAAATACCCTAAACACAGGGAGTTGGCAGTTTCGGCAATTAAAAACGCAGGGAGTTGGCAGTTTCGGCAATTGAAACTGCTGCAAAGTGAAAATACCCTAAACAGAGGGAGTTGGCAGTTTCGGTAATTGAAACTGCTGCAAAGTGAAATTACCCTAAGCACAGGGGGTTGGCAGTTTCGGCAATTGAAACTGCTGCTAAGTGAAAATACCCTAAGCACAGGGGTTGGCAGTTTCGGCAATTGAAACTGGTGCAAAATGAAATTACCTTAAGCACAGGGAGTTGATCAGAAGAAATACAACTATACAACGTGACTTTGATATCTTGAAAACCAAAGTGAGTTTAATTAATTTCCCATGCATAGGGTTATGGTTGAAAAGTAATCAAATCAGTGGGATTAAGAAAGTGAGCACTAAGCATAAAAGTATACTAAGTAAATTAGGAGTGTGCTTTAAGACCCACCTCGACTCCAAGAAGGCCATCTGTAACTACTCCTACCGTCTCCTGACCAACAAAAGTTCAGAGGATTTATCAGTTCTGAGGCTTGGATTGGATTTTAGACTACCACTTGATTTTAAAAACTGTACGGTATTTCCTCCATGATGCTAAACGTATCGCAGATACGTACTTTTATGGCTTCAAGCCGACTAGAAATGCTTGCCCTGCTTTTCTTAGAAATGAATTTTGTATGTTGAAAGCCTTGGCAGCAGATAGATCGATTCATGTTACCAGATAAGATAAGAGAAAGGGTGTTGCTAAATAGGATAGAGCGGACTACATAGGAGAGGGGAAATTATCTTAAATGATTCTTCAAAATTAATATCAGTCACAGAGGGGGAGAAAAACATTGAATTCGATTATAATAAACACAAAAAAATGTGTTGGGAAAATAGAAGAATCCTAGGAAAATAACTGAACAATTCTACAACGACTCTTTTACCTCCTGCTCTGAGTGGGGTTATATGTATGTATGGCTTACCGGAGACCCACGAGCCGAACGTCCCACTCCGTCCTATCCTCTCAGCGTGTAATATGTACAATTTTAACCTAGGTAAAAACTGTAACCATACTTGAATCATTTACTGGGAAGTTGCTATTCATTAAGTAATTCATATGAATTTTTCTCTTTCTTGAAAATGATTCGGAATGCTAACTCTTTTTTGAACTGTAGGTTAGAGTTATCACGTACAAATTTTGCCGTAGTTGAAACATTAGGTATAATTTTGAATGATGTATTTCGTGAACCAACAGAACCAACAGAACATGTAAGATTAACTAGAACTGATTTTTGAAAACTTTTGGATGTGACCCTTAGAGATTCTTATTTTATATCCTACAATCAGAATTACCATCAAGTAGATGGCTCCGCCATGGAGTCTGAACTATTCCCAATTGCCTCTAATACATTTCAAATTATTCTGAGAACAAGTTTCTGATCAACTGTCCGATCCAATTTAGGCCTGTATTTTATCGTCGATATATTGATGACGTCTTTATTCTCTTCCGTAGCGAATTGGAGTCTCAACAATTTTACTAATACTTCAATAATTGTCATCCTAGTATGAAAATCACTGGATAAATAGAACGAAGTAACACACTTTCTATTTTAGACGTAAATATTCAGAGAGCAGACGACCAATTTACGACTTCAATTTTTGGAAAGGACATTTACAGGCTTAGGAACGAGTTAGTAAGTAACATTTTTTCTCTAGGTACAAAACATAGGTTAAAGTTCCATTATTGTATAGGGCTTGTGAAATTAGCTTTAATTATCCAACTTTTCATTCCGAAATAAAGGTTTTACGGATATATTTTTAATCTAAAAATTTTTCGCTTTCAATTTTTAACCATAAACTTCGAAAAAAATGAATCACGTACTAGAAGAAAAAGTTATTTCACCCCTTGAGTTAAAATTATAATTATATTTTCAACTCTCATTCATTGACTTCCAAATTGACAAAATTGAAACTAGATATTTTATTCGTTGTCCATGATTACATTTCTCGAATAAATCTGTGCATATTTCTTCGAAATAAGTCGGGAAAAAGGTTCCTTCTCTAAAAGGAAAAAGCTCATGGCATGTTGATGCACAGCGGTATCGTATATACGTGTGATTGCTGCGAGCAATCTTATGTATATTGGGAGCCCAGCTCTTCAATTATTCGTAAATAGCGCTCGGCATAAGGGAGTATGGTCAAAGACCATAATCAACGAATATGGTCCTCTTGTGAAACTTTCCATAGTACAATAAATCGTTTTTTACTTTTTACTTTTGCGGTCAGACGACATAGGGATTTAGATCTTCATATTTTTACTGTGTATGCTTTAGAGTACTGTTTTATATTCATTGCTTTGTAAAAAACTTTTACGATAGAGTGTTTTATCGTTTCGGACGCTGAAGATTGATATGTTAAGATCCAAAACGTCTGTCTTTTAAGGTTTAAAAATTTTTCATCACGTAATACTTTTTTATCCTGTATAAATATGTTGTATATAATATACGCTATACATAAATGTACGCGTTAAAACTCCATTTCGAGTTGTTCGAAAAGCCAGCAATAGCCTTATGAAACATTGCCCTATGCAGAGTACCATTAGTCCTTGCTTAATTGATCTTAACCTCTAACGAGAGCATTCAATTACACCCTCACAACGATGTGACTTAATTGAGTCAATCCGAGGCTAATGGGTTTGAGGTACAGGAACATAACAATTATGAAAAGCACTCTTCGACCTTTATTAGTAAGCAGTTGATATTTGTCATTCCAATCATCTTCAGGGCCGTTATGAAGTATAAAAATTCCCTTGCAACCTAGGAATAGAATTTTCCTCTCTAAAGGAGCACCACCAAAGATGTTGATTGACGCGCAACGAGTGCGTGCAAGTCATCGAAGGGAAATTACTTGCTCGTGAGCTAGTCTACAACGTGTGGAAAATAACTCAAATCAGGCAATCATCCAGAGAACTCTCTAACAAATACTGTAGATATCGAAGATATGAATGGTTACAAAAAGAATTAGGAGTTAAGGGGGGCTCTTTTCAACTCATTAAAAAAATTATGAGAATAAATAATTAGGACGAATGAATGATAAATGAATGAATGCCCTTCCGATTCAGAAAAAAATGTTGGTTGGATGTACTAGATTTTAAAAGTAATTTCAGTCCTGGAAGGAATTTCTACTATCAGCGCCACCCAACTCGGCGGTAGGGTGAAAGTTCCCTAAGCGAACACTCGCCTTCAGTCCACCCATGACAGGAAGATACTCAGAGGTTGTTGACGCTAAGGCATTTCTCGAAAAATTGATTCGCACCTTGGGATTTTTTATTGATTCTGTGCATGCAATGATGGTAAGGTATTTGATTTCAGTGCACTTGTTACTCACGAGACATTTGTCTAATGCAATACCGCATTGAGGCGAAACATGAAAAATCAATTGTGCAATTTGTCCATGTACTTTTCTAACATACAACGAGGACAGCTAGTTGAGTTCTTTATTGGAAACGGAAAGTTTTTGAACTTTTTACCTCTATAAATCTTTTTACTTACGTCAAGACGATAGAAGCGCTAGACCTGCCATCATCTGCTCTCTGCCCTTCATACATGACACATTGATATTGTATCAGGACGTCAATACTACCGCCAACTACTCTCTTTTCGTCATACATGAGATGGTAACACTGCATCAGGACGTCAATACTGCCATCATCTACTCTCTTTTCGTCATACATGAGATGGTAACACTGCATTGGGCGTCAATACTGCCATCATCTACTCTCTTTTCGTCAAACATGAGATGGTAACACTGCAGAAGGAAGTCAATACTGCCGCCATCTACTCTCTGGTCGACATAAATGAGACGGTAATACCGCGTAAGGAAACTGTATCTTGCACTCAAAAAAAGTATTTCCTCTCCGTTCAGCATATGACCAATATTTTCATCCACTCGTTGAACAACATGAATCTATGTTGTAATATAAATGCTATTTATCATTCATGACTGCCAGAATCAGACTGCTCTTATTGCAGCAAGCACTGAAAGAAGAACAGGTCAGATATCGTGAAGTTACTTGACCATCTTAATGAACAGGAAAATTGTGAATTTATAACTAAGTGTGCAGAATAACTACACATCTTTCGTAATTCAGATCCCACAATGAAGTTTATCACCTTCGTAATTTTGCAATTTATGCGAGCGGTAACTTCAAATCCCACAAAATTTTGTAATTCTATGCTTAAGATAAGTTTACATCCCTGCAATTTTGTTCTTAAATGCCCACGATAACTATTCATCCTCAGTAATTTCGTTCATAAATGCACATGATAACACCACATCTCTTATAATTCTAAATTATAAGCGCTTAATAACTTCACACTCCTCGTATTTTTGCAATTCCATGTGCTCGAAAATTTTACATGTTTCGTAAGTTTGTACGTAAACGGTCATGATAACTTCTCATCCTCAGTTATTTTAAACTTAAAAAATGAACCTGATAACTTCACACTCGTAGTAATTTTGTAATTCTATGCACTCGATAACATCACACCCCTAGGGAAATGCCTGTGAGAGTTCGTAATTGTTGTGATCAGTATGTTCGTACCAGTCTAACGTCGGGTTTTATTCGAATAAAGGAATGGAAAGCGTCTAAATTCAACTGTCACATGAAAATCCATAATTTGAGTGAAATTTGAGATATTTTCAACAATGCATTTACCTAAAAAGTATACAATAAAGTTTGCCTCTCATGAGATGAGGCAATGACCATGTAAAATATAAAGCAGTATTTTCAATCTTACCAACTTTGGGCTGAAACTATTTAAATACACTTAGTATCGCATGAGTAATTACCCACGTATAAACGAATCAAGACTTACATTGATACATAATGTGTTAGTATATGCATTGGTCTACATAAACACAGGTAGGAAAATGTTCAAAAGGATAGGAACGTTAACATATGCATGTAGGTGCTCGACGACTGCCTGCTGAGAGAAAATGAGACGCGTTATTAGTGCATCTACGCATGTCATTCATTGGTCATGAAGCCAACATGCAAATACGTGTTGTTAATTTATTGTTATACACTTTTCCATGTCACTTGATACGCGATGGCTCAAATAAATTTACCAACCGTGACCCACCCGGCGCAAGTCTACGGTATTTCATGCGAAAGTTTAACTTGCTATGATTATCCCTTTTTTATGCTGATGGATTACCTCTAAATTAACAGTAAAAAACAACGAAAATTTAGGCATCTGTATCAAAAACTATTTAACTTAGCATAACTTATCGATACACGTTCTACACATCAGTATAGCCTATTATTTATACATGTGATGAAAATTCTGACGCACCTCCAAACTAAGTCATTGATCTATGACGCATAAATGACTCTTTATAGGGAAGAATACCCTCGATGCATTGATTTCTCACGGGATCACAAAGCCACGCACATCCTCACATGCCCCATGTCTGCAGCACTGAGCTGACGAGTGAGGGTTGTCAAACCGTATTGCTCATTATAACAGGAATTCCGCTTGCCATTTCTCCAAACTGAGCTTCAGAAACGTAGTAGCTGTTTTTGAAAGGAATCAGTCGGCATGATGGACCAAGATACCGTTTAATTTTCTTGATCTTCATTGTGCTGTAATAGCAGTGCTGCTGATAAACACTAATACTGCAAACTAACAAAATTACTGGCTAAACGATCAGCATAATTTTGCATAAAATGATAGCAAGTTTTGCAGCAGATTTTCACCGAAGTAAGAAGCTTTACACCAGCGTGAAGGAGCTAATAGTCAGATCTGCTTTGCCTGCTCTGGACGCCACTCATTTGAGCTCGTTCACCTCTCCGTCTAGACGTATAGGGTGAATGAACTGCGATCGTTTTCAATTTCAGACTTGATATGTCCTTAAGCTTCCGACATATTCGACTGAAACATCCGACTCTTTACAAGGATGTTCCAGTTTTATGGAGAAATCGTTTTTTTATGATGGCGTACAAGAAACCATGTGAGTCATGGAAAGAATTGGCCTCGAACCTTTTTCGTGTTAGTCTATTATAAAATGTCCGTGTATATCAACCATTAGCTCATTCTTCAGTCAGCTTTCAAAAGCATCACCAGACATAGAGGAGTACAACATCATAGGACCCCAGCCGTATCAAGACATAAGATGCAATGCTACACCGAGGTAACGGCTTAATTCGATCGGGCTCCCACGCACAAAATGCACCAGTTGAGTTTACACAGGAGTTGGAATGAAAGCTAAGTGCTTGTAAGCGAAAATTAAAAGTATGCAAAAACATTGTTTTAACGTGTGCGTTTCAGCCGCGACTGTGTAGAAAAGCTCCAGGAAGTTCATAGCTCAGAGCACAGAGAACTGCCAGTGCTCGCTACGAGAAAACTTTGTACGTCGATATATGGATACTTTAGTAGCTCACCGCCCTCGCTGTACATGTGAACGGCAAAAACTAACCCAGGAACTAAATATTCAGGTTTTTGCATCGCCTTGAAAGCATTAAGGGGAAGCTTTTGAGAACTCAATGCTCAAATTGAACGCAAAAGCTTAGCCGACTGGAACAGCGAGCCAATGAACTGCGGAGGGCAACTGCTGTTCTCGCCATTTGGAACGCATCTGCTGCTCCATTTAAATGCAAATGAACTGTTCCAGATCGTTATTTTAATGGAATAACTGAGCGCGTGAGTTGTGAGATATTGTATTGAAAGGCCAACGTCTTTTTTCAAGCCAGTTCTGGAAACTAATGCAACTAAAAGTTCCTTTTAAAATTGGTTTTATGAGAAAATTTATTTCATACTTTCTTCATAAGGAAACTCACATATGTTTAGTAGCCGAAATTAATATCGAGGTTAATTTTAAATGCGCCTTGGTTATTAACAGATTTTCGATGAGTAGAAGTGAGTAATTCTTAATATGCTTTGATAAACAGGATATCCTTATCGAATCGAAATAGTACACAAAGGTTAGGCACGGTCTGTCATTCAGAATTCACTCAGCTTGGAAAAAAATGCGCAATCACCGTAATGTTAAAAATGTTAAGCACCTACCGAGCAACTACTATCGCACCGCTGATATAGAACAGGATTTTTTTTTAGTCTTGTATCTCAATTACGTGAGCAAAGTTGCATTTATTGACAGCTTTAGTCTCTGAAAGCATGTATCATACTCTAAGGATTACAAAACTTCATGTGAGTTTCATTTTAAACGCATTCCTCTCCCTACGACCAGCTGAGATACAACGGAAGTCATCCAACATTGTACAAGAAGGGCACCGTAAAAAGTGGACTTTCCGGTATGTTTGGAGAAGGGATTCTACTTTGAGTCTCTCACGATTCCGACAGATTTGAGAGCTCGTTCAAAGACGATCGAGCGTCTGCTAGAGCCCATCAAGGAAGGGCAGAAGTCTTCTCAGTAATTGTCGATACACAAGCACTCCTTGGAAGTGGAAGGCCTCTCTGGCTCAGGCTTTATGGCGGCTGATTCAATAGAATGCAACGTAAGAATCTTCGTGAAATACCGCGAATTTGAGTACTGTATACCACAGTGTAGAACTTTTGTTTGAATAAAAACGATAACATCGTTTCACTTCTGAGTCAAGCATTCACTCACATTTTAGCAATAAAAATTGGAGCATTTTGTGAGGAGCTGACATTTATCGTTTCCGATAAAATTATGCCACTTATCCATAAACATCTCCAAATAGCAAATGAAAACGGTCATCTGTACGCAATATTTAGACATTTATGGGGAATTAATGTAACAATACATACGAAACAGATCAGTTTTGGAATTTAAATTCATGCGTTTAATAGTACTTTTATATGGCTACGACGAGCTTACCAAAACAAAATAATTTGCAAAGATAGACAAATTTAGAGCAAAGATAGACGAATTTAGATAAAATCTTAGTTTGTGAGCTTAAAACCCAAGTGCAGAATTTTTTCAGTACTGTTATATTTTTCAGTTCTGGAAATATTTTCGAAACATAATTTAAGGCTAGACCTCGAATAAATATGTCGGATTTCTTTGCATGTCAATCTTTTACAAACTATAAAGCTTCGTTCTTTTAATTCAGAAACTCATTGTAGCAAAAAAATTCTTCGGATTATAAAAGTTCTGAGTGAAATTTTTGAGAACCTGTAAACATTGAATGCTCGATTGGTATTTCTTTAAAAATGAACCCAAAAATTGTAGTCAAAAGACGATCATAACGAGGTCGAACACGGAAAACTCCTATCAAAAGCTCATTTCTGAGATCTATTCTCGTATTAATCTATTCTTATCTAAGCACGAGGTTTCACATACCCGAGATTCAGAATTGAGCTAAAGACTGCTCGAAAATCCTGCGTTCTTGGTAAAATTGCTCATTATAAAGCGAAAAATAAGCACAGACGGTTCAGGGAAATTGAGCTTTCGAAATGTCGTGAATTATGAACACCGGACTCGAAACGTGAAGCTAATCTTCAGAGTCTCGAATAAAGGAATATTCGTGAAAGATTGCGCCAGAAGAACGCAGAAAACATTGACTGGTACTTTGTACAGTGAAAAAATGACTTCATTATTTCAAATGTGAGTAGGTTCACTTGATAGAATCAAAAGTAGTCTTTATAAGAGCGCTATTAAGATAGAACACATTTGGCTGGAAACACAATGAACGTTTTGGACAAAATACTTCACCAGAATTTCCGGCAAACGTATGATATGCTTGAGTTGAATTAGACACAAACAAACATGCAATCCAAAACTTTGAGTCATGCAAAATGAACTGACTCTATATTACTCTTTCTACGAGTTATTACTTCTTCAAGAAATGCATAGCGCGGTTTTTAATTTTTCCTGTGAATTTATCAGGGAGGAAGAAACTTCCTAAAGTTTTGAAGACGTCAATTTAGGGGCTAGCCAGCGATCGATATATTTTTTCTGAAGACCACGTCAACACCGGATCCGTCCCTGGTCAGGACACTGTAGTATTTTTATTGGTAACGGCATTGGGTAGAAATTGTGCGTCTTCTCTTCGAAAACGTATAGGAATATGTATGTATCTTACTAGGTGTTCAATTAAAATTACAACAGACTTGGAAATTCAGTTGTTGTTGAAATTGTGCAACCCAAAATCCTCAAAACAACCATCTCCAGAAATAACCTTCACACTGGATGAATCTTTTTCCAGAAACTCATCTCAAAGACGAGAAAGGAAAAGCTTAGACCAGAAGCTATCGACTATTTGATTCCTTGAGATATTGCGGCCGAGATGAAGCTAAAAATTGCGTCCTCCGGACCCGAATGGCACGCATGTGCGTTCTTGTCAAGGATGTCTGGTCTCATAATATGATGAAAACAATGGAGGCCTACTACTCATTGCTAAGGAACCGAATGCACCTCATGGCCACGAGGTGGGGCTGTGAAGCCTCCATGCGTACATGACGCGAAGCAACTGTACGGGTTTTACATAGGTTGCACCACTGCAAATTAAGACGAGACATGCAATCTGCAGCATTTTGGCTAGCACTTTTCATTCAAGAATCATAGACAACGCACGTCAGTGCAAAAGCCTGTTAAATTGGACAAGTTTAATTCAAGATGGTTCGTAGAGTAAATTTTCCATCATACTTCAAAAGTTGCCAACCTAAGGATATTTCCACAAGGTACTTAGTTTAAAATTATCCTGAGTTATTAATTACCAGTTCCCTCAAGTTTGTTGGATTACCTCCGTTTCTTGATGTACTGGATTTGCTGGCATTTTTTAGATGAGGTTTTTCATGCAGGCGGTAATCAAAACGCTTGAAATATAAGCTATTCTTTTTTTTTGCCTCAATGTCTTACGCTGTGTTCTTTATATTATCTCTTTCACCAAAAAAATAACTGTTCTTATGGTTAATTCACTTAATAAAATCTGTGGTACGTATACGAAATATCAACGGATTTATCAACGAGAAGTAGTGAGATAGCTTGTTGAAATAATAAACGTCCCGAGACCACATTACGAGCCTAATTCAAGTGAGTGAACCTTGAAAATGAACGCGCGGAGCCAAAATGCCATCGCTAGGCGCTGGTGGTGGTGACCCATAACGCAGATCCAGAATCTTCAACTTGAAGCTTACCGCAATGAAGCGCCTGGCGCGAGTCCACTTTCACGGTTCCTATGGACCCTGACTACATTCAAATATTTTCCTTGGACTCAAAAGACCTTTATTTGCATGCCAGAGAGACGGAAGGGTGACATTTCCCGAGCGGTCTCTTTGCAGGCGCCCGACAGGGTTGGGGCGGCGGGGAAGGCGAGCGGGCTTTGTTCAGGCGAGCTGTTTGTGAGGCTTTCGCCTTAACAGTAATTTGTTGGGACCTGGCTGAGTTATTGACTCTGTGTCGGTGAAAAGTTACAGCGGCTTTGCGAGAGCGCGTGCCAGCTCTTCCATAGAGAATTGCTCCAGCCATGTTCAGGAGCCATAAATATTAAACTGGAAATGTTCCGTAGACGGTAATGGGAGCACATTGTTAAAATACTTCCTTTGTTGAAGAAACTGAAGAACAATAAGTACCAGAACGGAAGTGTGTTGTAAACGTTCACGAAGTACGGGTGCGCTTCATATTTGATGCACTTTGAGGTGTGGCGTTCATTTCTTCATATCGATTGAAGCATGTGCAAAAGTAGGAGCTAAGATGTTACCAAGTGAGCTCTAAATCTCTATTGAAAATAACTGTTCCACACTGAGTATATATTATTTATCAAGAATTCACACGTGCTATTGAATTCTTTTTCCAAAGGTAATGATTAAAGGGTGCAAGAATTACCAAAAACCTAGAATTGTTGTAGAGAATTTGAATGGATTTTATTTTAATTTTACTCACCCAAGAAGATGCTTTCGGCTTCGTTGAGGCTGTCCCACACTGAGAGCTCGAGCGTGAGGCCGAGCAGAGTGTCAATGCTGATGTTTTCCCAGAAAAAGGAGTTGTTCCAGAGTGGCTTGAAGGACGGCTCCGACACGTTGGAGCTCTGCATCTGGTAGTCCCTGGCAGATGATGAGTATATTGAAGGGCTTCAGCAGCCATGTGCAAGGATGAAGGACCTTGTACGAGTCTAGAGATTCGTTAAAAAAGAATCTACGTTTCATCCTGTTCAAAGGTAGCCTCGACAAGCAGCAACACGAGGAAGTATTTCTCACTACGAGAGACCAGCGCTGTTCAACTCAGCCAGAAATCCTGCGGTCGCCTTTGAAAAGCGCCTCATGAAAGGGAACACAGCCCAAAAAATTGCACGTTCTTTCCATTTGCGGAATGAAGAGAAGTTTACGTCTTCTCTTCTTTGATAGTCTTATTTCTTTTATTTTCGTAAATATCATCTCCTTGAGAACAGTTTCTGGAAAACTTAGAGGTATCATAACTAAACATTCAAACAACATATACGGTTGTACATCAGCCCAAATTTATCATTTTTAACAGCGATCACAATGCTTTCGGTTATTTCATTGCTAATTCTATATTCATATTTACCACTTTTATCCCCACAAATGAGCAACTTATCAAGTCCACTCACGTCCTACCCAAGCGATTACGTTAATCTCAAGAGCTTTCGAGTGAAGCACCTCCCTTACCCCCTCCCCCCCTATGCTGTATTATTGCCCCGTGAAGGAGCCACTGTCACGACGGCACCGACTGTTGGAGAGGACGTATTTACATCACAGCTCCCAGCCATGTTGCGCTTCGAGTGTGCTTACCCGTACGGGAAGAGACGGAGACAAACAAAGGCCTGCGGAGGGGCGTAAGCGATGCCTTCTCTGGGCTTGAGGTCGTGGGCAGAGACGATAGTTACGACGAGACTCCGCGTCTCCTGACTGAACCAGAGCTGCAGCTGGATCTTGCCACTGACCGGTCCTCGAGTGGCGTCGCTCTGGGGGCGATGTTATTTTCAAGTTTAATGGGATTCAGGTTCAACCTTTTCAGCGCTTTATGAACTATCCATATGGTTATTGAAAGAATTTTGGTATTTTCCTATACTGAACGTTGCGACTGCTCGTTCTGCTTGCCCTGAAATAAAACTTGAAACGACAAAAGCATCATTCCGGAACATATTAATTAAAAAACTTTACAACCTTGTTAATCGAAGGAATAAGTTTCTAATTCAAAAACTTTCCATGATAGTTGAGGTATCATCAATGATATCATTGCTCAGAAGCTTAATAATAATACTGCAGCACATTTCTTAATGATATTCTCAGTAAGCAATTCACGATTGACTATCATTTATACCCACTGGAGCATCTTCCATAAATTTTATGCGAGTAAATCTGAATGAAAGACACAGCGGGAAGTCACAAATGAGTCAAATTATACTCACAAATAGAAACAATTATTATTATTACTTGTGAAAATAGTATCATAATTATACCTATCGTTAGTTTGATGCGTCCTAACTACGTGAATGCCATGCCAAGAGCGCATAGAGAAACGACCATTTAGTGACAACAGAGAACGTCGAACCCATGCACAAGGTGTGTTCCAACACAGGACTTCCTGCTCGACGAAACAGCAAGTTAAAAAATGAAGAAGAAGAAAAGACAAAGAAGAGACAGCGAAGAACGTGTGGANCTGAGGCAGCGTGGCTGTGCAAATAAATGGAGTCAACAGGAGGTTATGGAAGAAAAATCAGCGATTTATTCTCTTGTTTAATCGTCGGACAGTTTTCAAAACAATTCGTACTTCAAGCCTGAAAACGCTGGTGTATTACATGTTTACCGGACTTAACTAGATTGCACGAAGGACTGAACTAATAATGAGGACCGTCCTAAATTATAATTGAATAAAGTGTTGGAAAATTTTTGAGAACACTGCTCGCAATTATGTTGCCGCAGTATCTTCATTTCGTTAATTATTCACTTTTAATTTAGTATCACTGGAGCAGCACAATGCGCTCGCAACGTACGATCTTCCTACGCGCACTATTCTATTATCTTACCACAACACCAGTTTATTCAAAATTCCTCATAAAATTAACCAAAGTTTCAGAATAACACTTATCTTGGTGAAAGTAAAATGCCTCACAATACAGTCAGACCACACGGGAGAGAAAAACTGTTGCTGATTTCTACATCTCAAGTTAAAACTCAAGATTTCAACATGAGCATACGAAGAAAGTTCGCATTTCGAGTTGCAACATGATTAAGAGACGCAACAAGAATAATCTACAAAGTTAGAGGATGACTGAATTAACTGCACCTTTTAATGGGCAATGGCGTTATTTTTAGGCGTCTGCTCACACTTGTTGTTGACGAGAATATCTCTCGGCCATCAGGCAGAAAACAAGAGCCCTCGGTATTTTGTTATAAAATGCATTGTCATTCATAAATAGAGACTGTTATTCATTAGTAGCGATAAAGAAAAAGACTTCTGGCAAAGCTATTCAGGTTCAGTGACCCAACACTTAACCTGCTTCCATTTCCCTTGACCGGCGGTGACCGAACATGAAGTCGGTTTTTATTTCTGAGATATTTTATCGCAGGTAAATATTTTCATCACGCAGGATGCCAACTATGAAAACTCTTTAAAATCATTGAATCATAAGGTCAGTCAATTGACTTTGGAAATAGAGTAACTTGAGCACAAAAAAAATGGTTCGAAAGATCTTTCTTATATTCTGCAAATTAACGGTTGGCTCACAGTTCAACGCGAAAAACAGATTTACTTTCAGGTCAAATGTTTCTTATGAAGTAGAAATACATTGTGGCTCACGAGTGGTCACGCTGTGTTATGTCAACAAACGTGTCACTGGACCAACAACACCAGAAGAGCCTACTCGGCTAACACAAGATCCAAATTAGTAGTGTAATTAAATAAAATAAGTGTATAACGTTATTAAATCAATAAATTAATAAATTAGTAGTTGAAATGAATTAATAATTTTATCCTTTGGTAGACTAATTTAAGTATTAATTTCATAAATTGGTAGCTTGATTAATTTTATCGACTATGGGTAGGCTGTTTAAAAAAAATCTTTGGCCCTTTTTCCGAACACTGTCGTCAGATTTATAGATAGTAACTTTTGCTTTACTGCAGTATATCTTGCCGTATTATCGAACTGTTTTCCTCACTAATAAATTCACGAATTTTCCTTGGTTAGCTGAGTCACAGGCATCTGCTCTATGCCATTGGCCATTATTGGCAGTGCGAATGGTACTCAGGAGAAACTTTTTTGCTTCGCCAACGACCGAATCAAAACAGGTCTCTTCTTACGGCTCCAAATTGGCTCAGGTGCTCCAAATGCGCTGCGAGAGAGTCAGGTGTCGCCAGAGGAGTCTCTTCGATCCTGCTTTACGGCTCTGTCGGGTGGCCGTGTTGTCTCGTAACTGCCTTCCACCTCATGCACACTTGGTAAATTGTGACATCTATCCCATGTTTATTGTGAGGCGAGAGTATCGAAACTATATAGCGATGAGAAAATGCTGGTTCAAAACACTTTTGAAAATTGAACAGTCCTTCGGTCGATTTGAGCGTCGAGGAAATTTTGATGCCCCACACCACTAACGCAGATGTAATGTCAAGTCGGTCCAAGAGCTTCGTGGTTTCCAAGTCCCCTGGTGTGTGGCAAGTTTAATGAGGAGTTCCTCTGTGCAATGCGCCGCGCTGTAACTCATGAGGTCACTCGTAAAGTGTCAGCTGTTGTGACCCGCTTCACTGCCATCAACAGGCTGATATTCTGTGTTTACTGGTGCCATGATGTCCAGTTTAAATTTCACAGATTGATTGAGGTATCTGCATGAGACAATGTCATAAGACAGAGTCCATGAAGAAAATGTACATGACATATATAAAACGAACAATTTCATAACATATCGAATAACATGTAATTGTTGGAGGGACTTTGAAATTATATGTACGAAATTAGGTAATTTCAATCGCCTGCTTTCATAGCGTTCCAGTTGTCGCTGAAAATGAACAGTAGCCGAAACGTTCGAAGTACACTTTATAAAATTATATTTCAATGATTAATGTAGCATGTCCTACTCTTTCATTCTGATTAAGATTGCATACTCCACCAAATGATATTCATAACAAAATACAAGCATTATAAAGTGATGTGTACATGGGAGACTTTTCTGCTCGGCAACAGTTACAAGACGATGGTTTGAGTTAGAGAAGAGCAGAGCACCACCATCACGAGCTGCACTGGTGTGTGGGAGCTGCCCAGGTCTGAGAGTGTGGCACAGGAGAGTGTGGTACAGGATCACAGTAGCTGAAGAATTAGACACACACTCACCGGCACCCGTGGGAGCTTCCGTCTGGACGAGGAGCTGCCCGAGTGTTTGTCGTCCGAATCTGTGGGATAAATTTACAAGTCCTTTAGTGCTCAGCCCTGACGCACAGCCCTGACGCACAGGCCTGACGCACAGGCCTGACACAGCCCTGACGCACAGGCCTGACGCACAGGCCTGACGCACAGGCCTGACGCACAGGCCTGACGCACAGGCCTGATGCACAGGCCTGATGCACAGGCCTGTTGCACAGGCCTGACGCACAGACCTGACGCACAAACCTACCGATCACGTCAAAGAAGCAGGGCCAAAGAAGCAAGTAAGAATGTCTCACTGAAATTCCCTGCGCAACGGATGAAAAAATAAAAACGTTTCTTTAAAGAAGGTGATAAACATTAGGACTTCATGGAATAGTCATCGAAGAACGCTCACAACATCAAGTAGACCTGGGACAATGAACTTGAAAAATAAATCGGAGTTAAAAATTCGTAATACCCGTATTTGAAGCTCATTCATTGATACTTTGGAAATGAATGAATTATGAATGATTAGAAGATTCAAACAGGGTTAACATTGTTTACTAATGGAAGGTTACTCATGGAAGAAGAATATGAGATTATCAACATCGGGAAAGGCTTTCATGAAATCCACGGTAGGTTCAATGAAAGTACGATAGATGTTCGGATACTCTGGCGTGAAGTGATCTGCTGGTAGAGCCTGTATACGTGGTACTGGTCTCGAATTGTTTTGATAGTCTTCTCTTCGGAACGCAAAGCCCTCTGGTGTACAAATTTTGTTGTGTACTCTGTACATTTTTATATTCAAGCTCTGTCTATAGATGTCTCCGAGAGAAGGCGAGAGAAGCATCCGCACGGGTAACATTTTAACAAGTCCATCACCATCATTCATCCGCCTCACTCATTCTGAAATAACGTTGCAGTGTCGCTGCAGGGTTTCACAATTTTGGACTCAAGTAGCATTAGATGGGACTTGTGAATTTTAAAGCCTATTTTTACTCATAAAACTTAACCCGAGTTGAATGATCATAATAGGGCCCACCTTTACCCATTATCAACGTACGATGCAAATTTGTAGTTTCTCTCTTAGTTTTGCAACAGAGCGAATTTTCAGTTTTATCTCAATATTGTACATTTTCGTAAAAAAAAACTACCGATGAAGCGGTTAACTTAGAATACCATTGTACTCAGAATAAAAAATTTCATTTGGATGATGACTGTGATCGAGGCGGATGCAAGTGAGACATGATCACGCAGTCGTAGGCCGGTCCGAGGCAGCCAGGAAGGCAGTAACAATGAGGCTCAGCATAATGATTTTCTAAAGGACTCGTCTGCAGGAGCCAGAAAGGAGAATGCTTCTATTAAGGACGAGTTATTTAAGAGCCCGAGCGAGGATGTCTCAATAGAATTGAGTGAGGTCAGTGAACACGTTGAGCTGCAGCCAAATTTCCTCTGCGTCAGGTCTGGAAAATTTTATAGAGAAGTTCTCTCGAAAAATGAAATCCCATCGGCAACCATTGATGGCGCCTGTAACCGAGAAATAGAGCGGAGGTAATTTTGTCACAGAGAACTGGCCCGTCTTTTGCTGTCTTTCAACTCAATTTTTACTAGATTTAAAACAGCAATGAATTTTCAGTATGAGCAAATAAAAGAATCAAGGCTCTTGGCCTTGAAACAGTAACCATGACTTGACTTCTCGTAAAGCCTGAATGATTTCAGCGGCGTAAAAATTCTGAAATGAGTTTTACAACAGATCAAATGAAGACACAAAACTGTTGAGAACGGAAAAACCTTCAAAATTTCACACGTGCTCTTCAAATCATTGCATTTTTGGGTTGACACGTAGCATGGCTGCTATGAATGGAGGCTGGCTCTGGTTGCCACGTAACATGGTTGCTATGAATGGAGGTTGGCTCTGGTTGCCACGTAGCATGGTTGCTATGAATGGAGGCTGGCTCTGGCTGCCACGTAGCATGGTTGCCATGAATGGAGGCTGGCTCTGGTTGCCACGTAGCATGGTTGCTATGAATGGAGGCTGACTCTGGTTCTAACCCAAGCTGTACGTACGTTTGCTTCGCAATAAAAGAGCTGCGTTGTTATAGGGATATAAAAAGAATAATCTATGCGCAAACCTAGCTTTTTGATTTTACTGTAGTCGCGATCTTCTTTTCTTGTCATATAATCCTGCGAAATAATCTCTCTACCCTCGAGTATTTCGTTTAATTCACCCATCGATACAGAAGAATCTTGCATTGTGTATGGAATCTAAGCAGTCAAAGAGTTATAAAAGTCGAACGGGACTTCGGTTATGAATTTAGGTACATGTCTCATTCCTCGAATCAAGAAAATATTCTACTAACTAAAAAATGAAATTACTACTTTTGAATCCGAAGATATTTACTAGTTATGTATTTTCCGTTGAATCAAAAAAATATTCTACTCATACATGTATTTCAGTAAAAGTATAAGATTACGATTAAGTAAATATTGTAGCGAAAGTAATTAGCAAAAATATACACATATCATTCAAAAAAGGATAAGAAGCACACTTGGAGCAAATTAGCTAATCGAAAAAGTTCCATAGATCTACAAAATACAACTCTATTGCTCCTTATAAACGCTGACAGGAAAAATTACGCAGGATGTACGTATTATTCAAAAATTAAGAAATATCAGACCGCGATATAGAACATAGCTGACATTCCAAAACCATACCGATAAATAAAATTTTTTCAGATAATGAGGATGGCGTGAGTGACAATTTAACACAAAAATAAAAATGACTATCGTGCCAGAAACATGAAACTTCTATCTCTCCTTTTAGTTTAAATGAAAGTGATTATATCTTGTATGAAGAATTTGATGTTACGAGTTCATGACCGAAAATAAATTGCGAGGTAGGAGATCATATTTAACGAACGAAATAATTACGATTGGGGGCACAAAAGACGCGACCAGCTCCTTACTTTGACATCAAACTGAGTCGAGGAGCGACGACCACCAGATGCAAATCTCGCTCTGAAAATTACATGCGGCTGCGATACTTCAAAGACAAAAGCGTAACAGCACCGTGAAGAAAGCTTTAATTATTGAGTAATAAAACACCTTAACATTAATTCTTAAGCAGAAATTAACGTACCCAACGATCCCCAGCCTTCCAGAGAGCCTCGGTGCTGGTCAGGATCCCGGTATTCCGTCCTGGAACAGTTAGACACAGTTATCTTACCAGTTATTAATTTGTCCTGGAACAGTTGGACACAGTTATCTTACCTGGTATTAATTCGTCCTGGAACAGTTGGACACAGTTATATTGCCAGTTTCAACCTGTTCGCTCCTTTCCGCAAAGCGCGTCACATTCACATCTTTGCCTTTCTTGTAGCTAAAAATTTGCAAACCGTTTCGCGGAAACGAAAATCTTCAGTTATGTGTCTCTATAAATTTCTGTTCACAGCGTAGAATTTCTAAGATTCTAAGTGGCACACAATGTCATCTGCCTCCAACACTTAACACGTCACTTTCGTAGAAAACGGACAGTCTGATGTCCGATGCTGTACCTGAGGGTCCTCTCGCAGTATCAGAAGGGGACCAAAAGAACGGTGGCACTTGGTAAGCATAACTCGAACTGTAAATAATTGACTATTATAATCTATCATAATTATACCCCTGGTGTATTTATTTATTTTGTTCTCGCATCTTATGGAATTAGGTACGGAAAAATTCCCGAGTTTGGATGCTTGGGACCGTATTCCTAATAGGCGAGACTATGTCGTAGAAGGCACTGTGTGTCAGCGATACAAAATATTACATTATTTCATTCGAGATTTACCGTAAATAATCAGGCGTTTTGAGCCATTCCATCATTCACATCATTTGTCACGTTATTCTTGACGGAAGCGTTTCTTAGTGATAATTTTTGCTAGCATCCTCGCGGGTTTATTTGAAAAATATGTCTAGCAGGTATGCCTGTATTTTAGGTATCCACCATTTATGACAGAGTGTTCGATAGCGCCGGTCGATGTACGTCGCTGAAACTGAGACCAAAGCGGCGCATGTCCTTCAGGTCGAAGGCTTTTTAAGAACAAAATATGAAGCCTTCAGAAAATGAAAAAAATTGTCTCTCTATCTGAGAGTCGAGTATTGAACTTTTAAAGTAAAACAAAAATATACGAGGTCTAAAGATTTTACATATCTATAATATTCAAATATTGGATGGTAGTTTTAAAAGTTTAAATAATTGTTAGAATTGGTTGGTTTTTGATAAATACCAAATTCCAGCAAACAATTCCTCTTATCGGTTTATGATAAGATCAAGATATGGTAGTATTTTAACGGTTTCTTTTTCGCACGTGAACGAAACATGAGGATTAATTTCATTTAGAAAATTTGGAAATGCATCAACAAATTATTCAAGAATTATTGTTTTAAATATTGTCCAAACATCTTTTCCAAATCCATGAGTTGTAGGGAACTTCATTGAAAAGTCGTTTTTCAATGCAGTGCATCAGGAGTTCTGCGAGAACAACAGATGCAGGAGAACCCATGGGGGTCCCATGTTTCCATTTGAAAATTCCGTCATTCCATTGAAAGATATTCCCTTCTGGAATTTGGTATTTACCGACAACCAACAAATTCTAACAACTATTTGAAGTTCTGAAGCCCCATCCAACGACGACTAAGCGCGCCATAGTGAAATTCCTCGCGTCCTTGGGTAAAAATATTCCTCCCCAGATAATTAAGAAGATGAAAAACCCGAGTCAGAAATATTATGTAAGCGAACGGTTATCTAGAGAAACTAAAATAACACATTTCAAGTAAAATTTAAAACGACAGCGAGCAAAACAATCCGAACATTATTAGGTACATTTCCGCCGCCTACATTAAAGGAACTACTGAGAGAGTAAATCGAGCACTTGGAAAATATGATATCTGAATCTCAAGCAGGCCGAGAGATACTCTGCCGGCCAAATTAAATAATAGCAATTAAAAGTGTGCCAAATCTTCTAAGACCAATGTTGTATACTAAATTAACTTTGACGATTGGGATAGCGTTTATATTGGAGAAGCGCGCAAAATAAGTTTATGAAAGGCTAAACGGACACCGAAAGAATATCGACAATTACTTAGTTGTATTAGTTATACTCTCTCGTTAACCAGCGTTGTAAAGAAAGGGGCCATCAAATAGGCCCAGACGCTCCGAAAATTTTGTTGAAAGAAAAAACTTTAGATCTACAGAGCTTTTAGAAGCTTTTTATTCATACAATATCCGAAATTCTTACGATAGATATGTCGAGTTATCCTAGACTTATAATGCGATTATCCAATTGTGTAAATTTAGTTGATCAAGTATTCTCCGACTTTTTTCTATCTAGTTCAACATTGCGTTCAACAAATTACCGCGAAAGAAACAAAAGAACGAAACTTCGTTCACATATGTTTAGTAATTTTTCAAGCTGGACTTACGGTATATCAGTCCCACTTCAATATCGATAAATATTCCTGGTGAGTCATTTGCTGTCCATCTTGATGTCTAGCTACTGGTCTAAGTTGAACAAAAGTTGTTTGACGGCATCTGGAGGCAATTTGAGGTTTAAAACGATTTACCTAGCGAATGTGTTGGCCTTCCTTTGTTTCATGCACATGAATTAGGCTACCTAAGGTTCAGAAATTGAATCATGTGCTGAACGAAAACCACCCATGTGGAAGCACTGAAAGTAAACTGTACTTAGAGAAAACCAGAAGAAATTTAACTATCGATCAAGCTCAAGTACAAAAATAAACAGGTCAAATTACAATAATTTTACTTTAACATCAAATCAGTTAATTACTTTCAGTAAGTAGCGCTATTTATGTTTTATGGAGCAGGGACAACATGAGCATTATACACTGACGTATATTCGAGTGTTATAATTACGAAACCCGGAATTGTACGCATGAGTGAAAATACAACCCTTTCTTGATTTCTTCATTTTGCGCGTCAGGCTTTCGTCAAGAAATGATTCACGAACAGGCTTCTAAAAATTTTCATGACATACTTTTCTGAGTCATGGGACGGTAAAATGTGCATACCTGCAACGATTCCAATGTAACGCACTAATTGCAAGTCTACGATATTTCATACGAATGTTAGCTTATTACAATTACCCATTAATTAATTAGATCTGCAGATAGATTAAGAATTAGTAAAAGATATAAATACATCAATATATATTTTAAATT
Organism: Orchestia grillus; assembly: GCA_014899125.1. Classification (NCBI taxonomy): domain Eukaryota; kingdom Metazoa; phylum Arthropoda; class Malacostraca; order Amphipoda; family Talitridae; genus Orchestia; species Orchestia grillus. Next base: position 23,440 of record VOMN01093841.1, read on the forward strand.
TTCTGTGCGATCCAAGTGCGATCTATAATGGCTTAAAAGTGTTGCTATTCGTCCTACATGTCAAGAACATTTTAGGTATACACTTGACGAACATACTGATAAAACTTTGAACTAATTCACTAATCTATTTAGCTCATACGACATTTTACTGCTATGGTTATATGCGAAACATTAATTGTGCTCGGAATTATACATCTATACACACCCGTACTCGCTACTTGCCGCTGCAGCACTGAGCTGAAGAGTAAAAACTGTGATGAAATTAGGAATGTAAATTTCTTTTTGGGGGTAATAAGGCCAGAAATTTGGAAGCGCGCATAACAAGTTACACATATGACGAATAAACTTCAGAAACAGCGTAAGGATTTTGCGCGTGACGTTGATCACGCTTTCACGGGTAAAAAGCTCTCGTAAATCTCCGAAAATGTCAGTGAAGTGTGGGCTGTGGTTCTCGAACGAAATTCTCGGAAGGGGCTTAACCACGAGAATTCCAGCAAGAGCACAAGAAACATACATCAGGCAGAGAGCTGTAGGCGGGACTTTGGACACTTGAGCTTAATTAACACAAGGGAATTAAAACTGGTTAAACTGGGTCAAATTGTGGGCGTGACTCGGAAGTAGATTTTGGGACAAGTAGACTGAAATTCGCCAATCAAGAAAGAGGGTAGAAAAAGAGTAATTTTTAATTAAGAAAGTGGGGATCTTCAAGCATAGCATCGTGGAGTTGGATTTTGGTGGCTGCAAGAAGATGGCACGGCCGAAGAGCCCTAGCGGGTGTCGGGCCCACACTTTAGACGAATTTGAATGTGCCTCAGTAATCAGCGGAGTTGTAGGCGTTCGAGTGTCTACAACCGTTAACACATAACCTTCTACAACATCTGCGGATAATTTCCACAATATTGTCCTGCAGTTAAGTGCTCCCCTAATTTACCACATCTTCTCGCAGCGACACGTACATGCATTCAGCCGGGAACTCTAGTACTTTTCGAGTATTTTCTGCCTTGGTAGTAACGAGCATAGTCGTGAGCTACCGTGAGCCGTAATACATCGTCGGCCGAAGTTGTGACATCGAGCTGCATCACAAGGAGCCACCCGTACGTTGACAACATCGTAGCAGTCAAGTGAGGCGTCAAAATATCTCGTTTGAGAGAAATATAAACTTGGAGTATCAGCAGCCACCGCTGCCAAGAAGAATACGCCGTCGCTGGCAGGCGCCACGTGGGTATTGATTGCACTACGCAGGAGTCAGTAATTAGGGCACCTCAGTGGGCACCCCAGTGTAGTTAACACACACCAACGAAAGTGCGCGAATGATTCAAAGAAATGCGATTGCGAATGTGTTGGAGCTCGAGGTAAATTGTACTGTTTAATTTTGTTAGGTTGTACTGTTGAATTTGATGTCTGCGGTATTAGATTTCTGTAACATGCTCTGTGACCTTTGCTAGCGCTTTATTTATAGTGACCTGCTTACTTATTTCACCAGTGCTCACGTTTCATTTAATTCTTACTGAACATGTCCTCGCATTCCCGTTTTTATTATTTGTAAATTTGATTTCCCGTGATATTATTACAATAATGAATGTGTTAAATTTAATTTGTGTGTTTTCTTTATACCTTCCTTCTGTAGGTCAATGGGTGCATTCATATATGCATGCGAAAGGTATGAAGCGACCTCTCAAACCTTGACGAACACCACAATTAGTAATGGTCCCGTCACAAAGCTGACGCACTCATGTGAATCAAGATTTCTCTGAGTGACATAGAGGATGCATGATGTGTGTCTGGACCTGTTGTTCTACAGAACATAGTAAGTGTATCTCATTATTAACAAAAATAAGTGAAAGTTTTCAACTAATTGATAACTGTAGGTAATTTTCATCATTTATTTCGTTCTCTGAATTATCATTACTCCACTTCCGATGAAATGAAAATTTCAAAATTCTGTAAAACCGTGATAATATTTATCTCTTAAACAATTCTTTTTCACCTAATGAGTTTATTCGCTTATCATGATCAGCTTTGTACGACATGATTGAATCAGGGTCAAACAAAACTGAAACTCAAGCTTTTTGAAATATGATCACGACTAAATTTCATTTCAAAGAAAGAATAAGTTTATTATTGAACTCCTGTAAGCTGGTCCAGTTTTTAAGCCCAAATAGGCCATAAATGAGGCTCGGAACCTCTTTCGCAGATTTTCAGGAGTTCTTCATGAATGGTGAATAGACGTCGTTCTGAGTGCAGTGGTTGTTTTTACAGATAATTTTGGACCTAAGATTTGTGAGCAAGTACTCAAGAGTGCACGTTATTCTGTGAAGAAATATCGGGAGCAAGTATGATATTTAGAGGGCATTGACTGCACCATGCATTATTTCTCCACTGAAGTCAATAAAATCATCGAGCTTTTGAATCGCTTCAATAGGCCCCTGAAGTGAACTAACCCTGCCAGCGCTGTAGCGCACATCTCTCCTGAGAGTGACGTTGGGCGTGAACGCTTCGATGAATACTAAAGAGAACTCCTGCAAAAGTTGGACCACAATGCTGAATTAACAGATGTTAATTCAGTTCTTCTAACATAAATAGATCTGCAAGCAGAAAAAATTCGAGAGGTAGGAAACTGTTGACTCTGAAAATGGCTTTTAGAGAGTAATTCTGTCTAATCGGTAATTTTTTGCTTGATGTTGGTCTCGACCTGTCATGAGCATAATTTAATATGTATTGATATATTAAAACGACTAGCATGCATGTATTTCGTATACAGCGGAAATCATCGCTGCACTTCAGGTGTAAACGACAACGATTTTTCGAAAGGTAATGCATTCTTATGTTGATAAATTTAGATGTACGAAGAAATCTTCTTCCAGAAGTACGACCTCCAAAACTCCACCAGAGCCGGTGCTCACCACTGGGAGCAGGTGTGCAGAAGGGTTTAAATTTGAATCAGCTAATTGGGTGCGGGATGCAGGAACACGTCATTTCTTAACCATGTCAGGGGTTTTAGTCCAATATAGGAGAGCGGGCCTGCGGGCAAAGCCTGTGTGCGAATGTAGAAGTGCCTCAAGGGCGTCTTACAAGCGATGTCAGGCTTGACCCACAGCCTGTATCGCTCGCAGGAACACTTCCCCACTCAGTTTTTCACCCTTAAAAAGTGGCTGCTTTTTAAAGCTGACGCTCGAGTTCAACGCCCACCATCAGTTTCATTAGTGATAAATTTTCTCAGAATTTCAGGAAACAATCTTAGTACCGATGGTATGAGTTGAACTTCCAGAATTTATCGAAACTTTTGCACAAAATGTAATTCACAAATTATACGAGCTGAACTATTAGCACGAATGCATGCGTAAAAAGAAAGCACTATTGGACAAAGTTATTCCTGCATCAGATGGTGATTTGTGCTTGATGATGTTCTTCTTAGATTGTAATACAGAGACGACTGAAAAAGCTGAAAAAAATTTGTAGCGATTGTAAAATTTGTACAATCTGTGCGAAGCTAAGGGCCTATATCATATCATAATTAAAATTTGAATCGTATGAAATCATTAAAAATCTCTCACATGAGTGCGCTGTCGATGATCAGGAGATCATCATATGCACCATAATTATTTCCTGCATTTTGAATTTGTTTTTAAGTTCGAATTATGTATGTGAACTTGTATCTACGTATTTTACCATAACGCACCAATTTCAAGATCTTGATTTCTGTAAATAACAAGGTGTTTTTATATCAGTATGGATCGCTTTAGCGTTCCTAAAAATTGTTTTTTCATTCCAATCCTCGTCATTGTTGCTATTATAAATACGTCCGAATAAGAAGTTTCGCAAAATTTAAGTTCAATTGTGATGTAATACATAAATATTTGTCTCCAACACTGAATACAAATGTCCTAGATATAATAGAAATAAATTCATGAATATTAGATGATGATCTGGTGACAATGATGGTCTAAGCTCGGAAAATAATCGATACGAGCAACCATTGTTGAGATGCTGAAAATCCTTCATTGGGACTTCTAGAATATCTTTTTTTCAATTACGATGTAATTTTGGGCTAGAAATTTGTTTCTAATAGTAGTTTCCCTCATCCCTAATTGAGCAGAATAAACTACACGAGAGGTGAGTGCTGTTGACTGAAGTTGACTGCTTTAGAAGGTAATTTAATAACCACTGAGAAAATATCCTGGCAACTATTTCATTTTTTCAATTACTGTGATTCTTATAAAAATTGACAAAAATAATGAATTTCAAAACTGTTAAGATGTTGTTATAATTAATTAATTTCAAAACCACATTGGTCACCGTTCATTCTGAATTTATAGAACATCCGAAGAACCACCTCTCTATCTGTTCGAGTTAGAGCCAACATTTATAGTGCGCTCGCCTTAAGGCTTCGCTCCAAAGTCGCATGCGTAACGCCATTGAGTATGTAAGTATGACCTAAAATTCTGACTCATACCGCCGAGGAAACGGCTGCTCGAAATACTGCTTAAAGATGAGACTTCCAAAGGTTGACCGCAGCCCTGTTGCAGCTCCTGCAAATGCACAACAATTGTAGCTCTGCGAATCAAGAAAAAAACAAGAGTCGCCACTGGAAAATTGATTGAAAATATTACTTGTCTTCAATTGAAATGGGAACCTTTTATCAAGTTTTTTGTGTGACTTAATCTAGAATTCGAAAGGTTTTGTGCCCGATGAACAGATTTTTGCATAGAAAAATTGATAGCTTGACTTCTAAACCATATCTGCGTAGACATTGTTAGAGTTATATTTTCGAAAACCCTCAATTGTTCAAAATATATTTATTATCAAAGTGCCCGTAACCCACCGGGTAACTGCTAAGTTTCATTAAGCACCAGGTGAGAAGTGCAGTTCACTGCAATGTAGAAGAATTCGAATTGAATGTTTCATTAGCAGGATGTTTGAAAGAAATTTGTGCTTGTGTTCTCTGAGTCTTTCATTGCTAGTTGGGTATTTAGTCACCAGAGGTTAGAATGTGTACATTCCCTCCAGAAAGTATTTAGTCACTAAAGGATAGAATATGTGCTGCGCTTGCAGAGAGTATTAAAGTTACCAAAGGATAGAATATGTGCAGCACCTACGGAAAGTATTTAGTCATCATAGGTTAGAATAAGTGCAACGCCTACAGAAATTTACCTCTCATTTTACCTCTCAATTGTGAATACCCCATATATGGCCAAGGGAACACAAAATTTTAGATTTACCCACAAAACAAAGAAATGACAAATATTATTAGAAAAAACATAGAATCAGAATACGTTCACACTGAATAGATTTTCATAACAATCAATCGATTTTATACCCTTTCTGTTGAGTTAGATTCGCGAAACGTTTGCAATAATTGACTAGGTTCGTACAGGTACTTGAATTGTGGGTCCATTCCTTTTTTGCATACGTTCTAGAACGTTGATATTTTTTGTTTATCTCCCATGTAAGCGGACCTTCCACTCGTGCAAAAAAATTAGATTGAATTGAAGTCTGGTGACTGTGATGGTCAATCTTGAACGTTAATGTTTGCGTTATTCGACCATTCAGCCCACGTTGGAGCTTTCTGTACATGGACGACGTTCCAGAGAGGCACCGCTGCTGAAGAACGTCTATTTAAAAGCTCAACAAAAATGTGACAGAGAAAATGGGAATAAAGAGTACGAATTTGGGAGTTATGTATTGTGGTCAGATGAAAAGTTGACGGGGTTAAACCATAACGAAATCGATGTGAAATATCAAATGTTTGGAAAAAAGTGAAGCTAATAGCTTCCGAAGAACACTATCCCTACAGTGAAGCATGGTGAAAGGTTCATAATGTAGTGCTTTTCTGTACCTGGTGCATGTAGGTTGGCTTCGCTGTTTGTAAGAACTATGAGAAAAGAAGATTAGACGATAATCGGCAGGGAAAACTTTAGATGGCTGCTCGAAACCATAGACTTGGGCTAAGATGATGGTTACAACAAGACAAAGACCCGAATCAAAAGGCGAACGTGGGGACTGAATAGTTGAAAAGGGCAAATATTGTAGTGAAATTTAAAGAATCGATTGTGAAATGTTCTTTTGTTTACGTCAGGCCGTTGCTATCCAGCGCTTATTCTTACGGACGGACGTGACGGTTGTGGAGGTGTGGTGTCTACGACCCGTGTACCATTTCTTTTTCTAATTCTGATTTTGTTTTCATCGTCACAATAGAGAAGGGTTGAGACAATAGAAAACTTATACCCATTGTCGCAAATCTTGAGGTATTTTAATGGAAGAATTTAAATGGGCCAGTAAATAGTTGTTTACTGAAAGCAGTATGATTCCTTTATGGAGAATCTATATTGTTCTTTAAATACTTTTCTTTTTAGATCATAGCAAAATTTAGAAGCACAGAGCTAAAAATCAAACTAGATCATATTTTCTAGAGTAGCTACAAATTTATTTTCATCGAAGAAGTAGGTTACTTCAAGAGTTGGGTGGATGACTAACGATTTAATGTGAATGTTTTTCTATTTCAGTTGAAGTAACTTACTGAGAGTAAGCGCCGAGTTATAAAGAAGTAGATGAAGAGCAGCGTATGAAGAAAAAAATGAAGATAAAAAACCTAGTTGATGTTTTCAACTATCCTTAACAAGATGAATCCTGAGTGTCTCCAATTCTGAAACATTAAAAACGAAAATAGAGTAAGCGATTGTGTAACTTTCGGAGAGAAGAGTACGTATAGTAAATCTGATTCTGAAGTAAGAGTGTTACGAAGGTTGATTGCTCATGCTGTTAGCAATTATGAGTGGCCCCTCAAATTAAGAAGAGCGGCTTGGTTAAAGTGCCGCTGCGAAGATTCGCCAGCGCTCATCTTGAACTTGGCCGCAAGGTGTACACAAGCAGCCGGACTGGCTATTTTTGTCAGTTTTGAGTTTAATTCCAGTGCATTTTCTGGACTTGGAAGATTGAGACGGAAAACCCTCTCACCATTAGCGGACTTACTTACAGAAGTGTGAACATTCCTCATGCGTGACTGAGCTTGAGTAACATCAATGCCGTGTTCTCTTTTGTTACTTCAATTCTGGCAAACTTCAACCATTGATTCTGCCCGCTGACAATTGTTGTTTAGCTTGAACTATGTGAACAAGTGACTGATGTTCGTAGTTGTATTGCTGTTGCAATCGTATCCAACGAATCTATACTTCTCACGTCGCTACATTTTCTTCTTGACAAGACTATAATAATTTATTATTGTGCTTTTCTTGTATGTGTTTATGCTGACCATGGTTTTAAAACCTTGACTAATGAATGGTAGATGAAGACAGTGAAGTCTGTGTAGTGAATTTAAGTGTTTGATTATAGATTGTGCGTAGGATGGCCCGAGTTAATTCTATTTGCTGGTAAAAAATATTTTCGAAAACTTATGTGTCTGATGAAAACTTATGTGTCTGATGAAAACTTATGTGTCGTTAAAGAATGTCAGAAGAGTGTAATTATAAAGGTGGCCACAGTCTGCGTCAAGGAATGGCCCCAAATTTCATATAAACTTTAGCACAGCAGAATGGGTATGCAATTTTTTTCTAGGTATGAAAGTCTGTTGGGCATAAATACTATTTTGTGTCCATATTTTCCTCATAAATGTATCGTTAAAAGCATCTCTAAGTTTCATTATCCTGAAATGAATAGTATTTGAAGTAAAATAGAAAATGTGGCACCAACGTCTGGATGAGAGTACTCTCCGAAGGCCCTGAATTCCATGTGTGATATCGGCTTTACATTCGGCCGCCTGTTGAATTTTACAACGGGTACTCGATCGGTAGCTTTAAATCAGTCCGCAACTAGAATAACAATGTCAATATCCTGCAGGAATAAATTACGTCCCTCGAGAGGCGCCCCAAATGGCTGTAGTGCATGGCTGTACACTCGCAAACACTGCCTCGTCAACGAGGTTCTAACTATCAAGGTTAGTGAATTTCGTTTGTTTACTTGATCGATCTAGGTTGATAAAACGCGTTCGCTCACTTAGACATGACAAACTCCGTACGTAAAGAACGTTCCCTTTCCCTGCCGAGATCTGTGAAGTGGCCCCCAGCCAATTTCTCGTTCATAGAAATCTGCGCAAAACTGCCAGAATACGTCAGATAACTACCATCGCTGCTAAGAACTGCATAGAGTCCCCCGCGCAACTGCGTAAATTCTTCACACGGATTAAAGGCTTATGAATTAGATCCGCTGTTGCCATGAATTGATTTTCTTGTCTCCAAGTTAAGAACACCTCGCTGCACAGCTGCCAAATGGATTTAAACAAGCGCAAATGTTAAGATAGTTTTCTAAGTATTGCTCAGACAACCCCAGAAGCATTTACACACCCACACTTAACGTGCAGGTCCCGTGTTTGCCTAATGGTCGATGAATCAGACCGACTCGCAGAAAAATACATCATTGTTGTGCGTTAAGCCTTCAATAACCCAGAGGACGATAGTTCTCCGTACAAAGCCAAATAAAGCCTAATGGTACGTACGGTCTACGCTCGCGTCAACGGACGGGAGGAGTTTCCCAGTAATTCTGTACCTACTGGCATCATCGCAGAATGTTTTAAAAACTTGAAGCACTTACCTACTCAAAAAAGAGATCTAACTGTAATTTTTGGAAACGCACTCTGAGATCGACTGAATTGGAAATATCCAGGTACCCCAATTGTTCTGAAGTCCATTGGGACGAGTTGAAGCGAGCGTCAACCGCTTGCAGCTTGTTTTCCGTTCAAATCTAAACGCAGTACAACTGTACGTATACGTAAATCTGCACCTAATTTTCATAACAAGCTAAATGCAGGCTAATTGCGCGTATAAATACGGTTGTCGCTAGTCTTACGCACACAACTACATGCAGCTTTAGCACCGAAATAATTTCGGGTGTAAAGAGTTAAAAGCGAGCGCGTGGTGGTCCCGCAAGCATAAGCCGTCTATACCAGCCCCGGAGTGTGATGCCTGCTGAAGTCATTGCAAAATTCGACAAAAATTTTCTTTTGTTTTGTTGTTCCTGCGGTAAAACCGTGATTTTCCGTTCCTTTCTAATTGTAGAAAATGAAAAAAATGATAGCATTTTTTTTCGTGGTCACGTCAACGAATTGTCAAATTTGTCATTTTTCAATCAAATATTAGTAATATAGATAATACAAATGCAAAGTGTCGTAGGAATTACTAAGGATAATTCTTATGTTTCGAATTGAAAGAGTTAAAAAATTTCACCCAATTGTCACAAGCGAAAATCATATATCATGGTATCATACTTTTTTAGTGCAAAACTATATTCACCCTCGAAATTCATTACTAAAGCCAATAGAGTCTTCGTAAATAACCGTTACGAGCCGTCAGTCTAAAAAAATTCTTAACTTATCAAACCAGAAAATAGTTGACTGAGGAAACGTTGTATTTTTAGATACCTAACACCTGAATTCTTCTCAAAAAATCAACCCAAAAATTTAACTAACATTTCACGGCCTTTAAAACGATTTTATTATGTCCGAGTGATGGCTAAGTCAATTGTTCAATTTACCAAACAGGAATGAACTCCCCACAAGCATAAAAATGCATTAATTTACGTGGCGTGGTTAATCTTAGACAGACTTGAGTTGATTGAACTCGGCTGTTTGGGAAACCTTGTGTACTCAAAAGCGTACAAGTTTTGTTCGGAAGAAGTTATAGGCCCACGCGGGAACCGTTTGATGCTCTGCTCTTGGAGTCTCCTGGAAAGTTATGATTTTCAAAATAGTCCCCACCTCACTTGCTTGAAAACGAAGACAAACTTCAGAGACAATGATAGAACAATTTTACTCGACTGGAGAATGTGTTAAACAACTTTAAAGAGTCTAAAAGAGAGTACAGCTCATTGAGAAATTAACTTTAAAAGTAGGAATAGTATATTTGGTTGATAATAATACCAATGGTTCAAGTAATGATGAAGAAAGCTTCACAATATTTATTGACTCCGTCTCAGGACAAAACATTAAGGGAAAATATTCTTCAAAGACAGCGACTGAAACTTTGATTGGAACAGCCTCCCAGAATGCTACACCGTACACTGATGGTTGGCATTTTTATTTCAATTGTTTCGATACTTCAGCGGAATCTTTTTCATGACCAAATGAAAAAAATGGATAATATTGGGAGTGGAAATATTGTACACTTTGAAAAAATTTAGCGACACATTTTAGGAAATTTTGTTCCTCAATCGCAAATGTCTATGAGGATTCTGGCTAGGAAGGAACTTTAATTTTTAAGCCGCACACTGCGTTTCCAAACACAGGCTTACTTGCCTGCTGACCATCAAAGGCGATCGAGCGATGGGAAGCGAAATGCGTGCATAATTGAATAATTCCATTCGTTAGCGCGTAATTGGCATCAGCCAACATCCATACGAGACAATTGAAGCGTCGCATGAGTAATCAGACCGTGTTGTGAAGTCCTGGTCACAGGCTTCATCAATAATATTACGGGCGAGTAAGCGCTCATGTGCAACAAGTCTAGAATACAACGTAATGACATAACCTACGAAGCGCAATATCTTGTAAGAAGAACGAATGAAACTCAACACTTAGGACAAAGCTAGGAGAATTAAGTTGGGATCCTAGCAGACTAAAACAGCCTCGAAAGGTTGAGTTTGTCATGGGGTGAAGTCACGAAGCGTCAATGAGTAGTAACTCGAGATGACGCCGGAGTTCGTCGCGCAACTGCAGAGCTACTTGTGTACAAGGAGGATTAGGAACGCTTTGACCTTAGTGGGCAGCGTCGCATACCAACAAGATCCATGAAATACACAATAGACCTAAAGGCATTTTTACCCATCTTTCTGGCTCTCGGCTTCCCTCATAGCGCATTAAAAAATATAACTATTTTGAAGTTTAGTGGCTCTCTAAACTTCTAATCCGCAAACATCAGGAAACTTAAATTGAATTTTTGGTTCACTCTGAGGTTTATCTCAATACCTTTAAGCACAGGAACTCAGTATTGCGGAAGTGCCACAGTTTGAACGATGAATATTTAATCTTAATATTGCCACTTAATATCGCAGAGTGATTAAAAGGTCGCCGAGCCAAGCGCAATGAACAGCTTTGGCAGCATCCACACCGATCTAATGGAGCCCAACTTCGTCCTAGTGTGCTAATTTGACGCGCATGCGCCAAGCGCTGGGACACCAAGAGGCCGAAGCCAAAAGCGCTGCGAGCGACCGTTCTTTCGCTTTACTTTCGAAGATAGTCTCTGTGGGGTGAGAAAACTTTAGACCGAGAGTGAATTGGCTTAATTATGGGTCTCAAGCCCCACACTTGAACGATGCAAGGAGAACCGGTTGGCTTGGAACTAAGTATTCACAACAAAATGTCGCGTTATGCATCTTTTACTCGTTTTCTCCCGCTGCTTTGTATGCAGCAATGAGACATTAGCCATTACGAGTGTGGTTTCTTTGAATAAAACAAATGGCCACAGGCAACTGGGCCACATTAGTTAGGTTTCTCTGTTCTATGCTATGGCGACTAGCGTCCGGAGGAGGACACTGTTAGGTTACCTCAGCTTTAGCTAGACATTCAGGACTTCTATTTTTGTGCCTACTTGGCTTCCTTCCATTTTCATACCGTCTTCGCTGATTATTATTTATCTTTTCTTTCTCTTCTTTCTTAACTTGCTGTTTCTATGCGCAAGGAATTTTGTGAGGCAACGCACCTTGTGCATAGATTCCTCGCACTAGGAAGTCCATGCTACGTGGTCCTTCTTCCTTCGATGTGAAACAGTCTCAGTTACTAAAGCGCTGGTTTTCTTACTGTTATTACTACTGCTTAAGTAAAAGAACTGTATCAAATAAGACATGATCCTTCAGCTGCTTTTCATGCACAAGTTTCAGAATATGAAGAGTGCTTGAGGACAGGTGGCCATTTGTAAGCCTTTTGCCATTTGAATTACTCAGTTGCGAAGCAAATTTGGCTGGCACTAGTAACTTATTAAATATTATGGCTCGGGCACTCGCTTTAATTTACGCAGTATCAGAAGTAAACGAAAATCGGGAACCTGAGTTAGTTTATTAAGAAAAAGACAGCCGAGCGCTATGTGAACCCTAAATAGCACAGTTCTGCTATCAGGCGACAATCAATAAAAACTTCTATGTCCCAGTAAAGATATCAAAAAATTGTCTAACAATTATTTCAAATAAAAATTGAACTAACAGTCATCAAAATTGAACATTTCTAGACGAATTCCTTCATGAACAAGAATTCCTTCATCATTCCAGCCCACCTCAACAACTGGTGTCTATCCAAAATTTCTTCTTGTATTTTGAGTAAAAAAAGCGCTCCATAAAAGTGTAAATCCAAGCATGAGCCCAGCCTACATGGAGCCAGCGAGACTCTGCCTGCGTTCTGACGTGCGCTCAACTCAAGTTTTAAGAGCAGTGTAACTTAAAAAAAAACCTTAAACACGCTTAGTAACTGAACACGGCTGCGTATTTGTGGTAGCTGATCATAGTTAGTGATAAATAAGGTGTTAAATATGAAATAAGCCTGGTTTTCGATAGAACTTCCTTAGATTAAGATCTCATGTAGTAATTCTATCAATAAGCATAAGTGAATTTTTTTTCGCATATATATCCTGCATAAACATGAAGTTGCCAGGAAATTCTACAACAAATATTTTATAGTTGTAGGCTCCAAATTAAAATACCGGGTCGCAAATGCCAAGTCAATAGTTCTGTTCGTCGATATCTCCGTGCGACTGGCGTGCTTCGAAAAAAAATTCCATGTAGAAATGATCGGCCGCGTCAGCAAGACTCATAAAAGCGACGCTTCTAATATTCCCAGTCTGATAATACTTCACCGTGAAAGTCCGTGTCTAATTTACAATTCTATATCTACAGGCTTGAAAAGTCCAATATTCGCGTCCATTTATTTGCTGTGCTACCTGATGCATAGCAAGTCAAGGCGTATTAGCTTCTATTTAGCCCTTCTTTTCTTATCATTTTCCTAACCCAGTAGGTAATGATCCCATCATAAGTTTGAAGGATGAGATTATGGATCCTCCAGCCCCCCTATGGAGAGCTGAGATATGATCAAATATAATACTTTGGGCAGCTATTTCAGTTATTGCTTTTACCCTGCACTTGAAGCAATTTAACTCTACATGGTACACATTTTTGCTTCAAATTAAGAAAATATTTTTCTGTTATCACAAGTCCTCATGTGTTCTGGAATGATATTCATATATTTGGTGTAAGAAGAAATTCGAGTGGAAACGTTCACTTCTTATGATTGTTGATTTAATTTCTATTTAACATGATTCTTGAACAGTCATTTTGAAAATGGATGGAGACACAGAGCTCTTTATGGATTGTCGTCTGAAAGCGACGCTATTCTATAAAGAACTAGACGACACGTGACCCGTTGGGTCAAATGAAATTTTTCAAAATAAAACCGTATCCAGAAATATATACTACGCAGTTGAGTCGGTATCCACAATACAGGATTAAAGGAATAATATAAATTTCGAGCTCAGATCCGACAGACAAACGTGTGCACGGTTTCAAGCAAGCAAGCAAACAAACAAACAAGCAAGACGACCAAAGTTTTTGTATTATACTATGAAGGATAAAGCGCCGTCTCACGAAGAGATGCAGGCCTGAGGTGAGCGACTCGTAGCTGCGCTTCGAGCGCAGTTTTGCGTGTCCAGTCGCCAAGGATATCGAGCGCTTGGCGTGCATCCTCGCTCATCGTGTCTAGGAACGTATCCCAACTGACCAATATTGTCGTTCATTCGGAAATGTGCAACGGAAATATTCACGTCCTGTCGTTGATATGCATTGCATGTTGAAAAATTCCGGACAATACTACAATTTCCCAGTAAAATTACTGAAAGTTTTAGAATGGTTAATTACTATTCAACGATGGCGGGGCGGTCAAAGCGATGAAAATACATAAAAATAGCTGTGAAGCGCAGGTACAGTTACTGCAAACTGTAACTGAATGAAGTGGTGAAAATTTCCCTGTCCATATAAGTCATCTTGAAGATTTTAAATTACATTGAATATTACAAACGAAATAAAAAACCGTTAAACTCTTGAAAATGGATGAACAAACAGCAGAAGCTTATATTACGACCGTCGAATGTCGGAAAAAATAATTTGATCGCGCTGCTGGCAAAACTTTTTCCATAAAACATGTTCTACACCAACTTTCAGCATGGATCTTCCTACCATGAAACTAATACAGCCACGGGAGTATTGCTAAGAAAAGTATTGAGGAATGCTGTAACTCCGTTTGTTGTGAAGGGGAAGCCGTTCGAACTAGAGCCATTCCGGCTGATGGAGCTCCCTCTGGAGCTATGAATTGAGCCGTCTCAAAGATGGTCGGGCTGGGGCTGCCCAGCAGTCTCCCAGCAGCAGTTCTGAAGCCACCTACAGCAATACAGCACAGCAACATAGCCGATAAATTTTTACTTTCTCTTTCATTATCACTGAAAAAATATTACACGATATTTTGTCTGTCATTAGGCAAACCGGTTCATGGAGCAGGGCTTGCTTCCTGGCTCTCTCACAACCATACAGCCTCCTCTAGGTACACGTACTGCCGAGAGAGCCAAGCTTACGGGCGCAAAAAATTGCACCCGAAAGTGGATAAGCAAAAGCTAGTATCTATTGATCCCCTTCGGATCAAACTCGTTAGCATTATCGAGAGGCTGGAACAGAAGTGGCCGAGATGAGACTACCTGCCAGGGCGGCGTGCGCCGTTGCGTGCTGCGACGCCTGCAGCGCTGCTCGTTCTGCGTTACGTCAGAGCTTAAAAGAGCCAATGTTAGTTACAAGTCAGTTATAGTTCAATGTTAGTTACACGTCAGTTATAGTTCAATGTTAGTTACACGTCAGTTATAGTTCAATGTTAGTTACAAGTTAGTTATAGTTCAATGTCATTCCTCATTTGATTTCGTCATTCCTCATTTGATTCGTCATTCCTCATTTGATTGTAAACCTGTATCTGATGTAAATTACTTGTGGTAAATAAATGTTAAATGTTAAATGTTAAATGTTAAATGTTAGTTACAAGTCAGTTATAGTTCAATGTTAGTTACAAGTCAGTTATAGTTCAATGTTAGTTACAAGTTAGTTATAGTTCAATGTTAGTTACAAGTCAGTTATACTTCAATGTTAGTTACAAGTGAGTTATAGCTCAATGTTAGTTACAAGTCAGTTATAGTTAAATGTTAGTTACAAGTCAGTTATAGTTAAATGTTAGTTACAAGTTAGTTATAGTTCAATGTTAGTTACAAGTCAGTTATAGTTCACTGCTAGTTACAAGTCAGTTATAGTTCAATGTAAGTTACAAGTCAGTTATAGTTCAATATTAGTTACGAGTCAGTTATAGTTCAATGTTAGTTACAGGTCAGTTATGGTAATCTGGGTCAATATAATACATTCGTTAATTATTGACCCGAGGCACAAATCCGTGATAATTTTACATGCATTCATGAGATCTCAAAATATTCTCGTAAATTTGAACATTCGAAAATTAAGGACTTTTAAATTTCCTTGCTCTGATGTACAACGTGGTCGTCTTTTCTCGTGTTTGTGCGGCAGTTCGACGTCCATATATTCAGACTTATCTCTCATGAATGTGTTAGCTGAAAATAAGCCTCTAAATTTTCAACTTAAGGAACGAAAAGCAGGTCTGCCATTATCAAGATATTTTAGCCCGAAATATATGCAGGGCAATAGACGAAAACAATGCTCAAAGAGCAATTAAACATGTTTCTATGTTGAATGTGACAAATTGAATACAGTTCATACTATTTCGCTCAGAAATGGTGGAGGTTTCCATCGATTTAAAATTAAAGTATGAAGCTGTTATGAAGCTGTATGAAATATGAAGCTGTTCGAGTGTCTGTAGTCGGAAATCTAGAAGCATTTTTTTACCCCTAAAATCTATTTAGAAAACATAAGTAAATGTTTCTAAAACTGGAGATGCAGTCCGTACCCACGCCGGAATATTGTGTGACAACATTTCATCGAATTCTTTCATTACGAGTGTCGAAATCATTCGAAAAATACATCAGCATCAAAGAAAATATCCATTGTGAGTATCATGTTCATCAAGCAAACATCTAAAATTTATACATAATACGAACAAAACCGGGAAATAGTGTTGAGTATGAGTATGAGTAGTAGTAGTGACAGCAGCGCTTCAGAAACTCAGTCTATTTCGCACCGAAAGAGTAGGGACCATTTAGTATGGACTTAGGAGAACGGGGAATCTATGCACAGGGTGTGTTCCCACACAAGATCCCCTGCGCATAGAAACAGCAAGTTAAGAAGAAAGAGGAAGAAAAGACAAATAAGAAATAGCAAAGAAGGAATGAAAACGGAAAGAAGCAAAGTGGGCACGAAAGATAGAAGTCCCGAAGGCCTATCTAAAGCTGAGGTAGCCTAGCGGTGCTCCCCTGGGGGCGCTAGTCCCCATAGCATAGGATAGACAAACTTAACTAACCTACCTCTATTGCCTATGGCCTATCCTATGCCCCCTGAGGGGAAATAGTGTTGAAGTGATAAAAAATTTGATGAATGAGTTTATCAAATGCCATTTTCCACTAAAATATGAATGCTATTTGTGACGGACAGATGAAGAAAACAAATTAATGAAAGGAAATTGGATCAATGAGTGAGAATAAACGTTTCAGCGGCACACTTGAAATAGAAGTGGATGAATGTGATCAGAATAACCAGGCATTAAAGGGTAAGATAGCTGCAGGAAACCTGGACCGTGCCAACAGAGGGATAGAGAAAACACTTAGGAATTAAATTTCAGGTTAAAGGATCGAGAACATAGAGACTCACTGGTCATCAAGTGGGTAAAATAAAGTTACGACGCTTAACAAAATGCACGGAGGATGCCACTCAAGGAAATGTTAGCCCTGAGTCCCTAAATCAACGTTCTTCTGTACGGCGCTGCAGCGGCACGTGACGTGTGAGCGTGTGCGCTGTAGCGTGATCCTTTATGTCATATGAAGCATATTTTATTGTATGAATTTCAGAAGGGTTATAATGCAATTTTAGCAGCAAGATTGCTCAAAGACACTTTCAGAAATGATGTGGTGAATAAAAAGTATAATTCTATACTAAAATTGTAGAGCATCCTCTTCTCATCTCCAGAAACGATTCTGTCTAAGAAAGGCGTTTGGAGTTACCGAGAACTGAGTGAGATCGGCAGTTCACACGCTGTTGGCGATTGTTTTCTGAAAGATCGTACGGGACCCATTTTCCAGCTTTGAAGACTTCACCAAGTCTCATCATTTCACGATATATGGCCATGTGGCACACATTAAACTCTTTGTTCGGTTATGTAGTTGTACACATCGGATTTTCATCGATGACCTCCTACAATTCCTCAGAATTGTGCTCTTTATAGCGTCCTTTTCTTGGTTCGTACAATAGACTGAAGTCATTCTTTTTAAAACGTGAAAACCTTCTTCTGAAAGCCTTTTTCATTCATCACATCATTTACATAAGTATCTTTCAGTGATCTTACTGCTGAAAATGCTGTGCTGCTCTTCTGAAATTCGTACAGCAAGTATGCCTAATGTGTTCTTTACATAGAGCATACATTTGGAGCAATAATAGTTATTTATTATTATAATTATTACAAAATCTGAACGAAAAAATATTATTTTAGTGATTTAGATGGTTACACATATGTCACTTATAAGTTAAATTGGTGTTCATGCCGTAAAATTATAGCTCAATAAAACGGACAGAACTTTTGTTGCAGCCTGATACTTTGGAATTCGGGATTTAATTTATACTTTCTTCACAAGCGTAAAAATATTACTTATTAATTATGCGCGTACATAATTTCAATTTATTTCTCAGTTTCATTATATCTCTGACTGTAAAGAAAGGATTGCAAGTGTGAGTTAAGTTTTGGTATGAAATACCGTAAACTTTACAGGTGTGTCATTGTTGACACACTAGTGCGTTATACTGTCGAATGACACAGAAAAGTGCTCCAAAACACATTAATGAAGCACATTGTGTGTTTATTTTAGGCAAACGTTTGACGCATGTGAGATTATTGAAAAGCGGCGCATTTTCGCTCAGTGTACGCGCTCCTGAGCCGGTGAGGATTGCGTCCGAAGAGTTTTTCTCATTTACTGACAATTTTAGCGGCGAAGTCCTCAGGTTTGCTGTTCTCATATTAGACAGGGGTGCTGAAAAGTCATAGCAGGCCGATAAAATGACATTAAAAGTCATCGGTTAAGATGCCCTTGAAAATATTAACCCTTGAAAATTAAGCAGCTCGCTCATAGGACGATTTCGAAGCGTTGTGGTAAAAACATATCTCTCAGAAGACATTTTCCTTTCGAGGAATCTTAAAGCCTTATATTTAGAGGATATTTTTGTAAAGAAAAGTAATAACTAGATGGAAACGTTGAATGAATAGCAGGAAAAATGTTGTTACACGTTTAAGTTTCGCAGGGGCTGTAAATTACGTAAAACAGACCAATGAAGAGATCGAAATTCACGAAATTTCAGCCGAAGGGTAACCCAACCCGTTGAGTCATGGGCATTTACATAATAATTTAATCATTTCCTCAATTTGGTAGTTTCACCATATCGAGTAAAACTACTTTGCGACTGAGGTATCCCTGCAGGGCTCAGAGGGCGGAACACGAAGTTACAGACTCGTATGTTCGGGCGAATAAAATCTCAAATTAATTGCGGAGCTTGCATTTTAACGGGCACAGCCAGAGCCCCGCCTCAGAGGCCATACAGCTGGGCTCACATATGAGTCAATGATGGGGAAGACAGCTGGGCTCACATATGAGTCAATGATGGGGAAGACAGCTGGACTCACATATGAGTCAATGATGGGGAAGACAGCTGGACTCATATTTGAGTCGGTGCTGTAGACATTCAAGTCATTTGCGTTTATGGCGTCAGCAGAGGGGAAGACGCATCGTAAGACCGGTTAGAATTGGTAGAAATTTAACTTCAGGTTACTTTTGACTTCATTGCGGACTGCATGGCTCTATGGTGCACCGAGGGCTCCATGGTGCTCTGGTTAGCGTGATAGCCTCGCGGTTGAGAAGTTAGGATTTGACTCCCAGTTCAGGCACTAATTTTCACGCAACCAAGGAGTGCTTCCTTCGGAAAAGGAAGCTTAAACGTCACATCCCTCACGCGACAGTTTGTTGTAAGGCATGCCAACGGTAAAACGTGCTGGAATTAATAAAGGTTCAAGATCTTGTTTGACTCGCATAGTGATGTAAATCTGAAAGTTTAGGAGCACAAATTCTAGCAAAGAGAAAGGAAAAACCACCAAAATGTTGGCGTTTTACTTTCATTGCTGACTGCTTACAAAGAATCTTATTTCAAGAATCTCGTTTTAATCGCCAATTCCGGGACATCCGACTCTAAAACCCGAAGTAGTCAATAAAGCCAAGTAAATATGAAATAACTTATATGAGCAGCAATTTTAAGTAGTCTCACAAAATACAGTCAGCAATTCTAAGCTGTCAAGTCTAATAACGGGGGGTAGAAGCGAGTAGTTTGAATTAGAAGTCAAGGTTTCTGAAAGAAATACCATACGATATCAAAATACTACGACGGAGATTTTTAAAAATTTGAGGGCCCGTTGACTTTCTTTTGGTTTGAGCAGTTGCGGGCCTCAAGCTGCAAATTAAAGCGCTCAAAATTCCGAGCTGCGAAGAATTTTCCTCGGAAGGACACGCGTGCCTTGTAGTTTTTCTTCATTTGCTATTTTAATCACATTCAAAAATGCCATTTAAATAGAGCAAAAGAATGGCTTTCGCTTTCACTGTTCTTTTTCTGCAGATGATTGGACCACAATAAACATCGTTCCAAAATGGTACATATGAGAGCTGTGTTATGCTTGCATTTCATGTACGCAGGTATGCAAGTACGCCCGAAGCTTTGCTACTGACGCAATGACTTCTTCTGGTATCATTTCGAGCCAAGAAGGCAGCACCTTGCACGTGGCGTCGCATGTGGGGGTCGATGAACAACTTTTGGCGACACCATCTCAAACTAGAGAATAGACAGGCACAGATCCTGTTACACGGAGTTGAAATGTTCGAAACAGTCAGGCTTATGTCATATCGTAGATCAGCCTTCTAATAATTAACCTGTTAAGGGGTATTGACATCATATGATGTCCGAGTGGTTGTTGCATTCACACAGGCGCTGTCTATTACACATACCGTGTGAATGCAACACCGGCCACCTGGGCGGTGACCGTTAACAGGTTAATAAAGAGTAGCTCAGGTAACTGGAGGTATCTGTCAAACGATCTGAAACGAGATTTTACCAATTCTTCAGAGGAGGGAAAAAAGAATGTGAAGACATAGTTTAATGGTGAGCTACGCCTCCTTTAGTAACAAAATGGCAAGCGTGTTTAAATGTGGTAGCCGCTTGCTAGATGTGCATATCCGTGCAATGGTCTATCGTTCTTGCTTTCCAAGAAGATGTTGGGAATGAATTTACAAAGAAATTATTGTGCCTAGCGTCTCGTGCGAGTCCCATCGTACGGAACAGAAATTCTCGCTGCTCGCAGGCCGGGCGCACTCAATGCGAGGATGCGGTGTCACAGCGCGTTGCAGGGGCCGCAAATGCGGGGGCTGTGAAGCGGAAACCTCAAGTCCGTAGTGGAAGCGCAGAGCTTCTTGAGAACAGATTTTATTGGAAGAGACCGTGACATGTTGCACTCGAATGAAGGAGCAGTATTTCATTTATGGTAATGTATTAGATACGCCGCCCGTAGGCGGGTAGCCATATATGATACACCGCCCGTAAGGGGCAGCCATATATGATACGCCGCCCGTAGGCGAGCAGCCATATATGATACACCGCTCGTAAGGGGCAGCCATATATGATACGCCGCCCGTAGGCCGGCAGCCATTCACGATACGCTTTCTCAAGCATTGACCTCCAATAAAAACATGAGGTTTCTCATACCAGAAGAGATCCCGAGGCAGCTATGCACCCACCCATCCCCTTCCCTCCCCACGAAAAGCGTCGAAGATAAGATACGAGAACGTCGCACCGATTTTCTGGAACCTTCGGAGTAGAAGATATAACAACGTGTTCGCGATGTCGTTAAATGGAGGTGCTGAAGAAGGGACAGACAGGAAGTACGTGTGTTTGAGGCCACGTGCTGAGCGGCGGGTTACCCACGGTGGCCCAAAAGTAAGGTACCCTCACTGACATCGGTAGCACTGATACGTTTACAAATGTTTAGGACACAAGTTCATGAAAGGGTTGCTTACTTTTAGGCCATCCTGTACAACTCAGTCGACGGAGCTTAAGAGGAAATTCTGGTTGTACTATCTTAGGATTCTGTTTAATTTCATTAACGGGAATTTGTATTCTAACGGAACTATCTGATGTGACTTTGCGTCGATCCGTCTTCGTTAAAAGTCAGGTCGTTTTAAACGCAACCAGTAATTGTATTATATTACAGGAATTGGCTGCTAAGAACTCAGCTTTTTGGCCTTAAAATCGTTACTCATTCAGAGCTAACCCCATGCAGTAAGGGACACAACCCCGCTCATGGTATCCAGTGGCTACTCGGCCGCGTAGAGCTGGTAAACGCAACTGCGTGAGACGCTGAGGTGCTGGTCGATGTTGTCCGTTGGATGTTTTCCTTCCTCATGCGTGTTGTATAAATGTTCAAGTTCCTGAAAGGTTTCTCTCCAATTCACTTTTGAATCCACTCCGTAAATCTTGAAATTTAAAGTTTCCTTCAATCTCTACTTAAAAGACACTCGAGACATGCACCCAGGACGCTCGGTAAACGTTACTAAATCTAGTATAATACTAATACTCTGGTCGTCTTGCTTGTTTGCTTTCTTGAAACCGTGCACAGAAGAAAAAATATACACTTGTGTCATGTAAAAGAAAGGAATTTAAGTCGGGCAAGTTAGTAAAGTGGATACGGGAATGAGAAAGAGGGCAGAACCGTTTGTCTGTCGGCTCTGAGATATTCGAAATTTATACTCTTCGTTTAATCCTGTATTGTGGATACGGACTTAACTACATAGGATATATTTCTGGATACGGTTTGATTTTGATAATTTTATTTGACCCAACGGGTCACGTGTTGTCTAGTGACCTATAAATGTTGGCATCCAGAGCCGGGCGATGGACTTGGCCTGGGCAGCACCGCTTTTACGCAAGGTTACAGGTGCCGCCTTTCGCCTCTGGGCTACCCAGTCGCAATTAAAATAGAAAATTATTTTTGAATAAAATTTGGCTTCAGTCACGATAAAATTAGAAAGTCTTTCGAGAAAATATGGATTATTTTGAGTGCTTAATTCTCGCTCAAAACTACGCATAAACTGAAGCTAAATTGAAAAAAGTATTGTCTCTCCAACTCGGATTTGCTATTCACGATCACGATGCGAAGAAACGTTTAGTCTCAATATTGCTCTTCTTCTCGGCTTAGAATATTAGACTTGTTTTCCTTCTCCTTCCGATGAACTGCATAACCGATCAAAATTACTCTTAAAAATGCGGAAAGATAATCTTGAGCGCAAACGCATTTATGTCAAACTCACTAAATGTAGGAAGCTGAAGGGAAGCTACTTTGCTGGCGTTCATCTTTGAGTGTTTAGAGTGGGGCTTACTAACATCGAATGTTTAGAGTGTTTAGAGTGGGGCTTACTAACATCGAATGTTTAGAATGTTTAGAGTGGGGCTTACTAACATCGAATGACCCAAGTTTCTAACAAACGCATGAATAGGTGCTGTCAGAGGTCTTCCACTAGATCCAAAAGCATTCGAACATTTTAGAAACAAAAAAAGTTTAAGTGTGTGCTGGTACTCCGGATGTGTCTCATGCTTTTTGAAAATAAAAGTTATTAATATTAGGCACCTTAATAAATGTGTAATACATATTTAAAGAGTTTTGAATAAGCTGGAGTATGATTCCCTTGTTTTTTTTGCCTTCTAAAATAAAGCATTGAATATTAAATTCGCTTTCAAGTCTGTTCAGTTTCAGTCGTGAGTCGTGGAGGAGCTCATGATGCTCGCTTCCATGTTTGTGTGACACAAACACCAGGATTAGTTCTGGAGATTGAGTGCCAGGCGAGTTCGAAAATCAAAAACAACATTCTTCACTTCCTCACTAGTTTTCATTCATTAGTTTGTTTGATGAACAAAGTAGAGCCTTCTATTGCAACCAACTCGGATGAATATTTTATTTTTATTTGGAAACTTTTCTAAGAGACTTCAAAGCGGAAGATCATCTAAAACATGCAGCTAAAACTTCTCCTGTTGCTTCCTCTTACTGATTTTCAATTGTTGCTGCGTTGTTAAAATGCCGGCCGTTTTAAAAATGAGATTTCTTTCCTGAAGAAATGGTTGTCATTTGAGGTCAAAAGTTGAATAATTTCATAAAGAACGAAGGCATTTCTTTAGGGCGATGTTGGGGAAGCTTTCTGAGGCGATCCAATCTGAAGATCTTCAACGGCTCGTAGATTACTTGCTCTTGAAAAATCTTCTCAGTTGTTTGCTAATCCATTTGAGCAATGCGTTGTCCGAGAAAAGTACACGCAATAAAAAATAAAAATACATTTCTCTCTACTGGTGTCACTGCGTCTGTATTCGTGAGAACATCTTAACCTTAGCAGTATTTTTTACCCTGTCAATATTCCCGTTGAACTAATGCTGTGATGTCAATACTACAATATTATGTTCCAGCAACACCTACTCTACTATGCGAATATTGTGATATTATGTTCCAGCAATACCTGCTCTACGATGTGAATATTGTGATATTATAATGAAGGTAATGTGGGGTCTACCCACCGAGCACTGTATGTGAGAGTGGCTGAGCACGCTGGTCGCAGTCATCGCACCAATAGATTCTTTGGATCTCCACTTNTTGGTTGGGATTTCAGAGAAGAAATGAGATTTTTTATTTTACATATTGCTGTGAAGTAAGAATTATTAGGTCATCCTTGATTTTCACAGTGCTCCAGCCACTCAATGCCTGTTTTTGTAAGCCTAGGACCTCCGTATTTACAAGATAAGCCTCCGTATTCTTTGTCTGCCCCCTTTAGTTTTTTAATGCTGGATGTTGTACTATTTTTATTGAATGCTTTGTTAACTTCTTTCATTTGTATTCCAGATTTATGTTGAAAATGAGCAGCAGGCTCGAAACGTTCAAATTAAAATGATTTTAAGATCTCTGTTCTCCATTACCTTNTGTACTATTTTTATTGAATGCTTTGTTAACTTCTTTCATTTGTTTTCCAGATTTGTGTTGAAAATGAGCAGCAGGCTCGAAACGTTCAAATTAAAATGTTTTTAAGATCTCTGTTCTCCATTACCTTCATTTTAAAAGAGTATCAATTATGCAAAACAGAGTATTCATTGTTTTGGGCTACAGCCACCTGTAAATTTTAACTGACTTCTTGAGCTTACTCAGCTTTTACATTATTTTGATATTTTGAAAAAAATCATTAATATGATCCAAGTATTTATTACTGGAATTAATAAATTACCTGATGCTACTACTTCAATGAGACCCAGTATAAACCCATCAACATCTTGCAGGTATAAATTTCAAACACTATATAACATGAATGGCATTGTGAACAAATTATTTCATAGGTTAAATGAACACCAAGATTTTCCTGTATTTGCTAAAAATAATATGAATAAAGGGGCATAGAATTAGAATCCTGCTTTACCTACATGGACAAGGGCTAATTTGAGGATGGCAAATGCAGGAAAAAGCTACCATGACAAAACTGAACAGACTTAGCAGAATTTTTCATTTGTTTCATAAGCCCAGTGAAAAATTCATGTCCCATTTCAAGGAAGGGCTCAGGTAAAAGTGAAAAAATGGGTTAATGATGGTGACAATATTAATGACTTGTCATAGTAGTAGTCCTTGGAAAATATAAGTTCTTCGAAAATATTTGCTTACGAGCACAGCCTCTATTACTTTGATGAATTTCATTTTATTAGTCAAAAAATCTCAAAAATGTCACATTTAAAAAATTTCTTGCCCTTAGAAGCAAAATGGGTATTAATCTGTCCATTCGATTTCTTCTTCTGACATCAACCTAAGGTCAGGATAACCCACAATGGCAAGAAGTTAGAAAATAAAGCCATGTTTCTCTACCAGCTCTTCCAAATAATTTATGAACAATGATTCACAACCAACAATATTCTGTTAGATTGAAATTCTCTTGAGATGCCTCTTCTGAGACCCATTTTCCAACTAATGAAGCCTCTTTCATGCTTTTCAATTGGTGTAACGCAGTTTTATAGGCTTTGTGTAATTGTTCCATAAGCTTTTTAGTGGTAATACAAAGTCCTCATTGTATGGTAATTCTTTATCCTTTCTTGTGCGACTATTTCCATGTCTGTAGGGGTGCCTTCCAACGTGCTGGAACATGCATAGGTCCAGCATATTGACAGGCGCCCCTACAGACATGGAAATAAATGAAAATTGCCACATACAATAGGATATAGAATTACCAACAAAATCTGAAAAAACTTAAGGTTATCAAAATAAAAATACATAGAATAATTACATGGACATCTTCAAAGTTCAAATACAAACAACCATAAATTTCATCAATTCTTTCGGAAACAGTTTTTATCAAAATTGGTTTTTAATTTGCATAAATTTGATATTAAAGAATTGCAGCAGAATAAAATCCAAAACTCATTAATTATTCAAGTACAGTTAAGCAACTACAAGTCAACCCATCATCTTGGGGAAGAAGAAAAGATATTTTAAATTGAATGATAAAATCAATGCTGATATACAATTTTAAAACTCATTATTGCATTTAATAATTTCATGCTATAACTGGGGGTGGTATTAGCTACTTGTGAAGCACCACCTTCAATGCTTCTCTTTTGTCAATTGTTCTTATTTGGTGTTTATTATAGCAAAATTATATTAATTATCCATAATTCTTTGCAGCTTTGCTAATAAATATCTGAGTTGATAACTATTAAGGATTATTATTAAGGAATTCCCAGATCCTTCCTGTTTTAGTTATTTTATAGCAGCCTCAGTTGCACTCGTGTGTTTGGGACTATCCCTCTCAAAGTAATATTGAGTATTATATTACACTTATGTTTTATTACTCTCTTATCATGCTTAATCATTTGATTGATATCATGCCATTTGTTGTTTCTTTGCATCAAGCTGTGTTAATTCTTTAGTAATTTGAGTTCATATTTTTCTGTTCGTCAGTGAATAAATTTATTTCATGTTCTTTAAGTTAACATAGATGAATGTTGTGTTCCATTAATAGAACTTTTTTGTTTGAACTAAATTATGTTTATTAATTACTTGTATAATATATCTGTTGTAAATATTTTATTTTCCATCTAAGTTAAGATAAAGATTCAAGTGACATTTGCTTGTGGTTGTGCTTGCAGCAGGTATTGTTATGGTTTGATGGTTTAGCCTCCCATTTGCATGTTAGATCCCCTAGTATCTCAGATTTTCTCCATTTGGTTTTCCAATCACTCAAGAAGACAGGTAATTAAATTAATTTTTATTCCTTTCAGCAGTGTTTAATAATCACCTATCTATGTTCCTTTAAATTTTATTTTAAACTCTTTATTCTTGTCAATTTTCCTTTAATAGGTTATTGGTCTTTATATACATTCTTTAGGTACTCTTTTGTGGCATTTATTATCCTGATGTTGCACACCCCATGATTTAGCTAATTGCCTAGATTACCTTCTTGATTAATTAGGACTTTCCAGTAGTCAGTTTGCAAGATCTGGGGCCAACTTCAGTTATACATACTTCTCAATAACGAATTTGGCAACGACTGAGTTTCATGCTCTTCATTATTGGTTGTCACTAAGTAATCAGATGAGTTCATCTCATCTGCAGGAAACAAACAGCAAAAATAGGATGTATCATGTGTTTGTATTTGTATTACCCTAAATGGTAAATAATTTTGTGTACAGGAGGAAAGAACAAGTTTGGACAAAACTACTCTACGATGTGCAAATTATTGTATCAACATAAATGAACATATTCATTTGATGTACTTTGTGATTAGGTATACTGAAGTTTTTCATATTTATTTAGTGTTTGATTTTCCTTAGTTTGACCTCCACAATGACGAGTTATGTCATTCAAGGAAAATTTTCAGTACTTTAAGTAGATTCTAGTCAATGACGAGATAGTCCTGAGTTGCATTGAAAACCATCACTGAATGATGACCATAACCAGACCATCCAATGAGCTCTGCTAATTCTGTAAACTTCAGCTTGAGGCCAAGTTATTCAGTGTGCCAAGCTTGACATACCCTCTATTGCCTCACCATATGTCTTGACAAGGTGGTCAATGGAAGTGGTAGGGGTCAAATAAAGAATATAGATTTTTGTTGAAGGGTAATCATTCTTGTTGAACTTGTTAGGGGGCCTCAATGGATAGACCTACTAACCTGAACTAACCCTTGATATAGGTATTTGTGTTGAATAAAAGTTCTGATTGAAGGCGTTTCTGCAACATGTTGACAATGCATCACTGATAGAAAGTTGCATGGCGAAAACGAGATGGTTGTCTGAGGAGAGGCTTTGGCATTTATCTCCAGTCATTTATTCAAAGATTCAGTAGCTGTATTGGTGCAATAGAACCACACACATTAGATAAACAGTGTACTATCAAATATAAAGAAGGTAAGCTATGCATGTCCGGTGAGTGGAGGCACATAACATAGCAATGATAATACCAAATAAGAAGGATAACAGGGTTGCCGTTTGTCATCACTCCCATACATAAGTGATGTGGCAACAACCAATAGTAACGAGAATGAAACCCTGTCAGTCACCAATTCACTATTGAGAAATATGCACAACTGAAGTTGGTCTCAGATAGTGCAAACTGACTTCTGCAAAGTCCTAACTAAACAAGGAGGAAATCTGGACAATGAGCTAAACCATGGATGTACAACATCAGGATAATAAACCTTAGAAAAATGTGCCCTTGGAGTGTATATAATGACCAACAAACTATTGAAGTAAAATTTACAAGACTAGATAGTTCAAGATAAAACTACCAGAACATGGACAAGTGATAGAACACCACTGGAAGGAATAAGAAAAACCCAATTTAATAACCTGTCCTTTGAGTGATTGGAGATACAAATGGAGAGAAATTGAAATACTTAGGGATCCATCATGCCATTGGGAAGATGTTTTATAGTAAACCAACAATGCATAACAATCCATGCTACAAGCACAACCATAAGTAGATAAGGCAACTCAAAACCTTATCATAACTGAGATGGGAAATGAAGTACTTGCAACAGATATATTAAACAAGTAATTAATAAACATGAAATAGTTAAAACCAAAAAACTTAAAGGAACACAACATTCATCTCTCTCACCTAAAAAGAACATAAAATGAAATTTACTCACTAACAAAACAGTAAGATAAGAACACAAATAACCAAAAGAGTAACACCATTTTATGTAAAGAAATAAAGAACTGAATGACCTAAATCAAATAAATAATAGGCATGCACAAGAAAATAATACATAAATGCAATAAAATACCCGCTCTGACTTGGAGAGAAATAGTTCTAAACACAGCAGTGCAACTGAGGATGTTACAAATTAACAACTGGAACAGAAATGAACTAGGACTTCTTAAATAATAATTCTTCATAGCAATTAATTCATACATTTATTAGCAAAGCTGCAAAGAATTGTAATTATTTAAATAAAATAATTTTGCTATAATAAACACTGAATAAGAAAAATTGTGAAAAGAGGTACCTGCGCTTTAGGTGGAGCTACACAAGTAGCTAATACCATTCCCAGTTACAACAGAAGGTAATGGCAATACAGTATATATTTTATTGACAAGTGCTCCAACATATTTGTGTTGAAGTTACTTTTGTTACTGATAATGTAACTAGGGGTGTAATTAGTTACTTGTGTAGCACCACCTTTAACAATCCTCTTTTGTCAATTGTTCATGTTCAGGTTTTTATAGCAAAACTATATTAATTATCTAC
>VOMN01093843.1:0-12753 GCA_014899125.1 Orchestia grillus
CGTCGATAAACACCTTCAATGAAGATCACCTAACATACAGTAGGCATCTTTGTATAAAAACTCAGAAAATCCATGTGGTGATAGAACTATAGTATAATTCGTGATAAAAAACTTTAGACACACGTTAGGCAATAGCTTCCGGTAGGTATTTCCCCCATGCCCACAATGGCAAGAAAGTAATGTACAATACAGGCACGCAGGAACCCTTTCCGAGGACAGGACACACTGCCTCAGCGCGCACCACCCCGCCAGTACCTTGCTCCTGATGACGGCATAAAAGAGTTGCAGGTGGTCCGGCATGACGCTCATGATCATCTGCTCCATGGTGTCGTCGTCCCACGGCTGGTCTGATGACGCATTCGTAATGCCGTGGAGCTTCACGTTAAACGTCTGGGCACAGATGTCGCTCAACGGAGCCGGCAGCTCTCGCATTCTGCGGGCAGCGAGTGAGGAAGCAGAGAATTGAGGTCGCTACGTCAGGGGTAAATTAGTAAAAAAAAAGGTTTGTAATCGTGTAAGACGTAAAATTTTGCGCGCCGTTCTCCTAAAAGTCAAAACTACAGAGAGTGATAAGAACTACAGACGGATTTCTGCTGCAATATGTACTAATTGAGGCGGTAAAGCACAAACTCTCGTAATAAAGGATAAAAACTGAAAAAATGATCAAGATTTTCATCACAAATAGCTAGCCGAGTATAAGACAGGTTAAAATAAATAAATATATCAGTAACAAATTGGTAATAATATTAACTTTTAATTAATAGGGAATAATTTAACGCATTGGAAACTTTTACGTCCTATAAACACGTGAATCTTTTGTAACTTATAAGTTCTTCCTTGTATAATCGTACGAGACGCTTTCAGATCCCAAATAATAGTAACGAACATTTTTCTGCACTTATGATCTGCAATAAATACCACAGTCAACGTTATCCCAAGGTTAAAATAGATCATCTACTATTTCTGAAGCGAGCGGCGGCACTGACTGGGCGAGAGGCACGATGCTGTCACTGCCGTAGTCGACCAGGAAGACCCTGTAGAGCGCCTGGTGCACATCGGATAGGCCGTGTTCCCGTAACTCGGACGGCTGCAGCTCGTCCGGAGCGAGGGCACCCAGCAGCTGGCAGCGCTGCCACTTCTCGCAGTAGCTCACATACGCCAGACAGATGTGGCCTGGGCAAAAGCAACAATTCACATTCATAATTCAGAAATGCACAAAGCCGCACGGCAAACGTCAATGCAAGGAGGACTGGTATGTCAGGTAGTATTAGCCAGGGCCGAACGTCTTTCGCCACGTAATGACGGTCAGTGGCACAAAAAGATGCAGAAACATAACACCGGGGCCAGCTGTCGGAGCAGGCGCGACCTGCGCGCGACCACCAACTTGAACAGGAGCAACTGACGACCGCAGTCTCACATCAGCGTTCTGAGGTGCGCTTGCCTACAAGAGCATCAACTTCCAACGACAGCATTCGCCAATTGTTTATATCATTTGTGAAGAAGTCTCTCTGTCGAAAATTTAGTCCACTTAATTTAGCTCTAATATTACTCCATCATTTTCCTTTGAACACTCTACTAAACGTTTCACAAGTAATCCTATACCTGTCCATTCTTACCATCTACACAATCACAGTCCGAATAAAAGTTATATTAAAACGTGAACACCCACAAGATTTCTGAAACGAGAAACAAATTTCAAGCATAGATACATTTATCTAGAAAAAAATCTCTCGTATAGGTACGACACTCCATCGTTTATAAACTCACAAGTTTTTGTAAGTTCTTTTCGAACTAGGAACTTCCCATCGGTGCTACTTTCGAACAAAATCTATCAAAACATTTAGAATTAAATAATCATAATTTACGTACGTATAGCACGAATGACAAATATTCGTATACTACGAGACTTCTCTTTAGAAAAAGTATAAGGGATTCATCCAAATTACTTTCATGCCTACATAAACGCTTAATAATACCGATTCAAAGATTTCCCATTAAAGCAATTCTACTCGTATAAACGTTGGAAAATTACATGACCGAACAGCTCTAACCAGCTTACATTTCGTATTCAATGTTACAGTCCTAGTGAGTGAAGTCAACACCAATCGCAGCCACTAACTAGCGTTTTCTGCTCATTCTCAAAATTCGAACAGTACTCGACTTTCCGGTCACTTCTGAGGGGTTAATGATTACATTACAATAGTCACCAGGACGGCCGGGGCACACCAATTCCTTTTCACTCAAATGACTTGATGCACACACCTGATGCAAAAACCCTCTTACCCACTGGAAGTCACACTAAAACTAATATGTCGCACTCAATGAACTAAGCAATACACTTTTGAACACTTGACTAACTGCTCAAATTTAAGCTCTGAGCTAAGAATTAATCAAATGACTCGTTCACCAAAAGTATTACAGTGAATATTACATACAAGCTTGATCTTTTTTCACGCCATTGATACAGGGAAAATCAAATTAAATTTTTTTTATTACGTTTGGAGACGATATGAACCTATCAGATTTTCGTGAGAATCGGCTGTTTAAAATCTCGACAAAAAAACTTGACAGCAACGGAAGTATTATCAGCCATTCTTAAATTTGTTAAAAATGTGAATTTATGTTTCAATGTTTTTACTTTATTAAACTCCAATACTCAAATTGTTGTAGGGATTGCTCAGAAAAGGTAACAGGTTACTCGCTAACATTAGGGCCGCCTCTAAACAGAATGACCAATTTCAGGTTTTCTTCCACTGTTTACGAAGAAGTTAATAAACTGCATCATTACTAACGTGAATATTTTGAATATCATTCGTACACTAGAAGGCTTTTTAATTTTATTCGTATTCGACTCTAAATGGAAAGCATCGGATTAGGCACTAGTGTTAGCTATTTTCAGAATTTGCACCACTTGAAAGTTACAAAGTGCAGTTTTCGTCATTCGCAACGGCGGTCCACGAAGCCTTCGTTCAACTGTCCAACCAGTCTGTGAATGCACAGCCACACCGTTTTTCTCATGCATCTGTGTTACAATCTCCGGTCGTATGTTATCATTTACTTAATTTCTTTCCCCACAATTTTTTGTTATTATCATCGCTTTCAAGTCTAGAATCGGAAAATATAAGCGGCGAACAATCGACAGCTATAACATTTTTACCCCGATCATTTTTCGCTTTGTCGCAGCTTAACCCTTTAACTGTCCTACCACTGGTATTTTGCACCGAGTTTTCCTCTTCTTTCACAGCATTTACTTTATTCCAGAGCACATTCAACTTTCCATCACCATTCTAGCGCGAAATAGATCACAGAAATGTTAGCTTATGTTCAACACTCGACTTCAAACACACCTCAATGTCACTCGGCCCATAGTAACTAGCAAACCAAGTTCTGGCACGGTACTTTCGTCACGGTATGCATGGAGCTCTAATTTTTTTCTTAATTTTTTTTTTAAAGCTTCAATATCTTTCACCTATAAGTCAAACATACTCAATATTAACACCATTTATGAAACACTCAATATTTGATCGGATTTTGCTTTGAAATAACAGCGTAGGGTTTTCACAGTTGTTGTGTACTTCACCGCGGAAATAAAACTCCCGGGTGCTATCGAGCGCCCACTCCGTAGTTGGAAAAACTAGAACTTGAGTTCCAGTATCCCAGCGGTGAAGCCTTCAATTAATTCACCAAAAAATAGACTAACATTCGCGTCCATGGCCATCACGTGAATCGATTTTTCAATGCCTGTAGCTCAAGCGGCTGTTGGTAAGATGCTCGTGAAGTCTGTTAGTAGAAGAAGATTAGCGAGATATTTACTGAAAATAAATGAACATCATTTTATATGACCCAAATACGTGAAATTCAACAGCTTCTTTCACCGAACTTCGATTCCCAACAGGCTCTTTCAGTTATCACGGTACAGCCACAATACTACAAAGACAGCGACGAGTTTGAACTCTATAATACATTGGAAGCGGGTACGAGTTACACACTCAATGCCGTCTCTCCTCCCGACTCGGACTCTGATTTTCACGTCACCACGAAGTGCTTCTCTTGGAAAAGGAAGCTTCAATCTCATACCCCTCAAGCGTCTGTAGTTATAAAGCACTGAAAACTCAATGGTATAACGTGTTGGAATTAATGGAGGTACTTCTTTTTCTGCGTCCCGTGGAATCAGGAAGCAGTTTTCTATAAGCTCGAACATGCGTTCAAAGAAAGTATCACCCTGCAGGGACAACGCAAGGAACACACTTGATGGCAATCGTTCGCTGGTTCTACAGTAGTGCAAACCGTTGGTCTCACTCGATCTCCAGAACATAAAGGCCTACCTATTGCGGAACTTTCAGGAAGAAAATATTTTAAGGGACAAAGTCATAAAAAGCGATTCCACACGAACACACCATGTAAGAATACTCCGAGTCGTTCGAAAAGTTTTCTCTTTGACAACAGCAACAGAAAAACATTTACGATCAGGTCGAAGTCAAAAACGTTGAACATAAGGAAAAATTCTCAATAAACACGACATAATCTATCAAAATAATAGGTCCTACTAATTAACGTTCGAAGTCACTCTAAGAACAAAATATGTTGGCTATGATGATCTAGCTTTTTTCTTTTCATGTACATATTATTGATAATGCAATTTAGGGATCAACGCAGGTGAGGATTATTTTTCTCTAGACTCTTACATTCTGTAATTAACACTACCCATACAGGAAATGTTATTACATTAATAGCAAAAACAATTAAAGTAGTATATTCTACGGTTCATGTGAACTTTGATTTAGTTTAGTAGCCCATGTTCACTTACTAAATCAAAGTTCACATGGACCGTAGAATATACTACTTAAATTGTTTGCTATTAATGTAGTAACATTTCCTGTATGGGTAGTGTTAATTACAGAATGTAAGAGTCTAGAGAAAATAATCCCCACCTGCGTTGATCCCTACATAGCATTATCAATAATATGTACATGAAAAGAAAAATCTAAATCATCATAGCCAACATATAAGCTCTATGAGGGAAACGAATGATTTTATGTTGAGAATATGCAGAACTAAACGAATAGAAAACAAAAGATTTGGGAAACCAGTAACACATTGTTCCAAAATTACTCAAAACACACTGTCACACGGTCAGAAAATATCTTTTTAAATTGCGTGGAAAACAAGTGCACTCGCACCGCGTCTCATTAAGCTTCACATTAATAGGACGCAGGGCTACGTACATAGAGTGCACACACCTGGAGCTGGGTGAGCGAGGACCGGTAGCTGCATGGCGTGCAATTGCACCCTTTGCATGAGGTGCTCCAGCAAGAAGTACTTTTGTTGCACCGCCTGCTCGAACTGCACGCACACTACACACTTGGTGTCGTGGCTGCACGCGTGAGCAGGAGGGCCATGATTCAGCACCGTCCCCACAGGATCCTCGACGCTCGAGTCCAGGCATGGCTGGTTCAGGTCGCGGAAGTTTATGGACACGTACATGAAGTCGGGCCCGATTATGGAGGACACACATACAGGGAAGAACACACCGCACGGAGGCAGCGGCAGAGCGGGCAAAGATGTCACAGGTGTGGGTGCTTCTATTCCAGTTTGGGTTGCTACAACGCCTTCCAGTTCGGGTGGCTGCAATTGAATGCATTAGTTAACATGTACCTAAGAATAGAATGTGAAGACATAACATTCGTTAAAAGGAGGGCAAAAGTTTCAAACAGCAGGTGACCTAACTTTTAGTACTTGCATCTTTTAAGTGTGAACACTTCCTTGTTCTAAAATGACAGCGTCGTCATTGAACCAAACCTTTCTTTTCGTCCGTCACTTACGAGTATTTTGAGAGCTACTTCTACATTAACGGTTTTCATGTTTCAGCAACTCATAAGAGAGAGATGTTTCACCTATCTTCGAAGTTACCATTGAGTACGAAAACAGGCCATTCTGGATGTACAACCCGTTCGCTCTGCAAAAGCTGGTAAAAATCTAAAATGAAGATTTTAACTAAGCTGGCTTTAAGGGACCGTCTCGTGTGGAGTCTTGCTTTGTTAGATAACGTATTTTTCGTAAGAAAACGATCTTTGATACGTACCTCATAACATACCTAAGTTTGAAAACTATACCCGCTTAACTGACTGCACTGTAGGCGAAGAAAAAGAAAATAAATGTAACTCTTATAAATTTCCGTAGTTTTTACCATCAAATGATGCATTATTACACTGTAAAAATAAATTAAAATGCTTCTACTCGAGTGTTGTGCCTACTGCACTGCACATGGGCACATAAATTAGGCTTACGTTCGCCCCAGAGCAGCTCAGTTTACGATACCGCTTCAGAGTCTCTCCTTAGGCTAAACAAACTGTATTAAATCAATTTTTAATTCCTAACAAAGATGAAAAGCAGGGGACAAAGATATTAAAATATAAAACTATTTTTTTTCTTTCGAAATTAAATAAGTTTTTATAAGGTTTCCTAAAATTTGGCTAAAACAACTCGTTTCCTAGATTTAAACACATATACTGAGACCAAATCCACCGTTATAGAGCACAAATTGAGGTACTAATAACGTTTTGCAAGTCATAAAATATCACGTTGTCTATGAATTGCTCGTTCTCTTTCGCAAAGTCGGAAAAATTACTTTAAGCAAAATGTGTTATTTCATTGAGTTACACATGTGTGTCGAATTTGAAAGCGATCCGTTAAATGAGAAAAAAGCATGTCCTAACAAAAGCAGTTCACATTAAGGCATTATCCTCGCTTTGATGAGGGCAGCCTGAAGCGCAATACAAATCCTCAATCTTCCCGAGCGCTCTACGGCCGCTTGAACAAATGCAAGACAAGAAAACCGGAGAGGGTCTCTCTCCAACCATTCAACGCTGGAGCGGAGTAAAACATCGGGCCAACGGCCAATGGGACCTTGGGATTTTTCTTACTTTGCCATGAGTATCCTATCACTGAAATGCAGAACACACATGAGAGATAATCCGTCCCCACGAAAAAGTGTCGGATAATTTGCGCCAATCATTTATGCAGTTTATGATCAAGACTGAGTAGGTCAGTAGGATGTTTCGAATCCGTTACAATGTGTGTAAATCGATAGGATGTTTTGAATTGGCTAGGAACTTAAGAAGGTGCGTAAGTCGACAGAATGTTTCAAATGTCAGGATATTTCAGTTGTTAGGATTTTAGAAATAAATTAGCGAATACCCTATCGACTTCAATTCCGTGTTTGTAATTCAATGAATTGAGCCTTCAAACGCAATATTGAAAAAATAGAGTAACGATCATACGCAGTTTTGCAATTTTTAATTTATCAATTTTTTAAAAAGAAAATTAAAATTTTACGAAGCGAATAAATTGAAGACGCACATAAAAATTGGTTTCAAGTGAAGCGACGAGACATTCACGTCTAGTCTCAAATGGCGACAGCAGTAAAGATCCAAAACACCAATAGTACTGAAATAGAAAACATAAAAACACACAGGTAACTACACCAAGGCATCACAATAATAAATACCGGCCGCGCGAAAAAAACACCATAATAACCAAGTCTAAAATATGCGTCGATGGCGAAACAAAAGAGAAGACATCTTAAGAGAAACTTCTCAGGAAAACATTCGAGCACAAAATAGTCCAACCTGAGAGGAGTCTTCAAGATTACGGCGAGCAGCGTGCAGGAGAGTTGGATCGTACACGGTCGCGAGGCCGAGCCTGCCCTTGTTGCGGCAGCTCCTGCGGCCACCTCTGACCGAGGCGCTCAGCGACCACCGGCACTTCTTGATGCCCTCCACCAGCCACTTGCTCACATTCAAGTTCGACGCCTCCACCACCAGGTCCACCTATTGCCGCAGCAGTCGGTAAAACGTTTAATTAAAACTTTTTCTTCTTTAATGTTTTTAATAAATCCAAGAAAACAGGGCCAATGAGTTATATTAGGGTTTTTGAGAAGCGGAGAAAAAAAGGAGCCAATACTAGTGAAGAAGAAAAAACTTGAAATTGTTCTAATCACACACAGGAGAACATTATCTTCCTGCAAACAAAAAAACTTTTTTCTGAAAATAAAAATCTGATGCCTCAAGTGAGCCCCGGGCAACTTTGGGGCATTATACTTGTACGTTTTCACGCTCAAAACTTCAATACCATTTAGTTATTTGATAAAGAAACGAAGTTTTTAAATTTTCAATAAAGTTAAAGAAATCAATAACCTTATTATTTATAAGTGACCGAGTTTCATTCCTACATCCATTCTAATATTTCATCCCTATATCCATTCTAATATTTCATCCCTATATCCATTCTAATAATGGCAGGGTGCGTCTCGAACACTCGAGAAAATTAAGAATAAAGTTCGAGAAAATCTAACACACTCGTGTTGAAACGCTGCCATCCGCGTATGAAAATAAAATTCATAAGGAAAAGGAATGGAAAGTTTCTTCAACAAAATTAAACCAACAGCAATTAAATCTACAAGCACGTGTTGCTGATTCTAGGGTCATGTCTATCACAATGAGTACCACTTTAAGAATGTCCACGTAACACAACGAATATGTTTACTCTAGTGAACTACAATCACAGTATAAGTTAACAACACTCATTGTTATAACATTTTTTCCATGAAACTTTTAAATACTACAAAAACGCAGCAATCCCATAAAAACGCCACGAGAAGAAACAAGCGCGCTCTTACCTGCAAAATATCATCTTTCTTATCCTGTTCCTGGTGAGACGGCAGGACGGTGACCCGGCACACTTTGGACACGATGTTCACGTGGAGGCAGTCGAGTACTGTCTTCTCCCACTTGCGCGGGGGATTGTCCTACAGAACGTACACGGCTTCAAAATTTCGCTAGTTACGTGCCAACAAAAACATCCTAAAGGAGCACCCGATATTAATGGGTCAAAGAGTTAGAAATACAGGTAATCTTCAAAATTAATGAAATTATCGTGTCAAAACTTAACCGCTGAGTATAATCCCTGTTAAAGAAACGCGATACAAAATGAAAAACTTTAAGTTCATACTTGAAGCGAACTACGTTGTCCTAGCAATGTCGTAGAAAATTGTACAATTATGTTTTGGTTTAAGGTACTTCATCAAAAATCAAAATTTCATTAATAAATTAGTTCAGTAACGTACAGACAATACTTTTTAATTTTTCTTCATACCTTTCAATTGACTCCAAAGTCAATTTGGATAATTGTATCGTTCTTGCTATGTTTGACGCCTTGTCCTTCATATTTCCTAAGCACATCAAATTTCATAGGAATGCTAATTCGTTTCCTTGTTTTTTATTTTTTACTCTCTTGTTGTTTTTAACCTTGTTACTCCTTTAGTTTCTTCCATTATTGGTCAATTTAAAGAAACGAACGCATACAGAGGGAAAATTCACGGATCCGCTTTGTATCACAGTTTGCATATCAATGCTTCGACACAAAATCGTGTTCTAGCCCACAACCGCATTTGAGATTCATTAAATTTATTGACCAATCAGAGAGTAGTGGTTGTCAGCCGAGAAACTTATATTACCCAACCGCTGAGCGACATTTCTGCTCAAAATACCGTTTTTTTGCAGTTACTGTCTATTGCGTGAACATATTATCTGGTGACTAAATCGACTCGACGATAGAAGATTAGACTAGACTATTAGTTAGTTTAGAACTCCCTAGCCACATGGGAGAAAACAGAAAGGGACCATTTCTACGTTCATTCCAAGCACATTTTGGAAAACGTTCAATCCATGCACAGGTGTGTTCCCACACAAAATTACAGGTGCGTCCCTTACGCATAGAAACAGCAAGTTAAGAAAGAAGTTGAAGAAAAGATAAAGGCACCACCAGCGAAGAGATAGCATGAAAATAAGAAGAAGAAAAGAGGGCACGAAGGATAGAAGCCTCGAAGGTCTAGCTAGAGCAGAAGTGACCTAATACTGATCCCCTGGGGACACCAGTCCCCACAGCACGGAAAAGACTAACCTTACCTAACCCTATTCCTGATGGCCTATCCTATGCTCCCTAAGGGAACCCATAAATAGAAATGTAGGGTCAATTATGTAAAGGGAAAAGAGACGAGAACCAGTGTGCACAACGGGTGTTGACAGTTCAAAAAATGCATATCACATTTTCTAAATGAACACCTCATAGAATGGAACATATTATATATCCCGAAACGAATGCGTCTGTAATTGCATTGGAATTGTATCCCTGAATACAAGCAATGACTTCATGTAAAATGATTGCGTCGAACTATGTCATGTTCCTATGTTCCAGTTAAGGCAGAAGAGGAGAAGAGACCCTCAAGTGATTGTCGGGTCTTCGAACATTAGCTCTGTCACAGTGTGAGCAGCTGTCAACTGGGGACACGACGTCAACGACAGCGGCAAGTCGGAGGCGACCGTCAGGTAATGTTCCATTCAGCATTGACTCGCACAAAACATGAAGCTTCAAACACTACTGGACAAATCCTCGAGACCGGTTGTAAAACAACAAATTTTGTAGAATTTTCTGCTTTATTTTAAACACATTGACTGCGATACGACCCACCGGTGGGTCGTTTTGCCCCTAGAATGATAGCATCATCGCAACCAACGTGTTAAAATTTCTTCATATTAAAGTCATATCGAAATAA
This sequence comes from Orchestia grillus, assembly GCA_014899125.1. Classification (NCBI taxonomy): domain Eukaryota; kingdom Metazoa; phylum Arthropoda; class Malacostraca; order Amphipoda; family Talitridae; genus Orchestia; species Orchestia grillus. The sequence continues at coordinate 10,613 of VOMN01093843.1, forward strand.
AAATGACGTTAAATATGGAAATAATTGGAACTTTGCCCACTTTAACCTGTAAAAGGGTATTGACATCATATGTCCGCGGGGTTGTTGCATTCACACGGTCGCTGTCGACTACACCTACCGTGTGAATCCACCGCCGGCCACCAAGGTTAATTTTTCTATCAGAAAATAACACTTGACGCTATTTCTTTGCGTTAAATTTGGCAATCCGGAGTTAATTCTTATGAATAAAATTTATGGAGAGGAAGAAGAGTTCTCGCTTTAGAACCTCTTTTTTTGTCAAGCTTTTAAACTTATTTTTTTGAAAGTCGCTTAGAGTGTTGAAGTGTGCGAGACTTGCACTTAAGTATCCAATTTTACCATGTTAAATGTAATGCTTGAGTTCTTTTTCACCTCGTCGAGCAACCTGGTGATTTTTTTCATGCGTATTCATCAGGGCTTTTTAAGAAGTTGGTAAAAACAGTTTTACTAGAGTTCACTNAGCAGCTCTACGCGATAGACTACTTCTGTCAAGTTGTATAATACTTCCCTGTTCAAAATCTGGTCAAGTTTTACCTTTAGCCATTTGGAAAGTACTAATTCAGGTCCGAATATTATGCACTTACACGTGTACTTCCCTGGCACTGTGGTTACGTCGAGTGATTTATTAACATAAATCACAACTACATAATTTTTAAGCGAGGTCTCGTTATTTTGACCAATCAAATAAAGCAATTTTTCACTGTAAGCTTTTCCAATTTATTACAAATGTTGAATTTTAACTTGTACACATTCACTATCCTTTTTATTTCGATATGAATTTGATGTAACATACACTGAAGCTATCATGAAGAGTGAAATATCATAAGGATGTATTTTAGTACACGTTTCTGACGTACACAGTAAAGGTAACTCAAGGTTTTATACAGAAGCTCTTGCCCAATAAAGAATTGAAGCATGCCACATTACTGCATAGGAGAAAATGCCACGGCACATCATGAAAATGGGGTTTGATATCTTCATTTACGAACTGGCGGGTACTGGAGCCGGAGAAATATTAGTTCCTCATGAAATTTCCAAATTTTCCGGTATATCACCCATCACTCCGATCAGCAAGAACATCACCTGAAACCAAGAGAAAGAAGAGAAGAGAAACACGATCGTTGCTATGTTTTTTATAACAACGATCGTGTTTCTCATTATACTCAGAGTTCGATTCCCTACCAATAAACCAATTTCTGAAAGAAGAGAACTTACAGGCTCCACGTCTGCGAGGGTGACGACATGCCTCTGCACCGGCAGGTCCCCGAAGAGATGCGTCCTTCGTAAGTCCTTCACCGATATGAACTCCTTGTTTCCGAAGTCCACGAACATCACCTGCACCTCTTCATCGCTTATTATCTGCCGAAGTAAAGTCATAATATATAGTCGAGTTGAAAACAAGGCATCGCTATCCAATCAGCTGTCAATGTTTTCACTCGCCTAAGAATATTTTAATAATAGTATTGGAGATGTAAAAACATTTCTAAGAAGGAGGCCTCATTGTTGAAAATGTAATAAGTCTTATCAAAATCCCAATAGTATCACTGATATGTCAAGATGAAGGTAGTTTCGGTTTAACGTCATTTCCGTAAGCAAGAGTAAAAAAACCATCCAGAATAATGAATTATGCGCTACTTCAGCACTAGCTAATCAATCAAGGATAAAAAAATTGAAATTACGTAAGTAGACTGCGGTGTGTTGCTAACTACAACAAATTATCCTCTGAAAATTCATCAAAGAACTACACTCCAACAAGCGATAATAGTGTATTAATAAAAAACAATTTCTCAACCTCCTTTGGATCAATTTCTAAAAATGAGGTGCAGAAAATCTGGCATGTTGTGGCAACAACCTTGGTAAAAAGTAAAGTCTTAAAGCAAAAGTTGATATTTAAAGAAAAATATCTGTATTGAAATCACTCCATTTTGACCGACCCGAGGAAATAGCTTTTCAATGAAAACAGCCACAAAGTTTTGTCCTTGTTAGTGTACATACAGAATAAACGGAAAATAAGGATATTATCAGAGTATATAATAAGAGTAATCGCAAGAACACAATTGTGATTATTGAACCACTTTAAAATTTACCCACGTAAGCGCATGACGTTTTATTACATCAAGAAG
>VOMN01093849.1:0-12226 GCA_014899125.1 Orchestia grillus
CCTTGTTTTTCTTGGAAAATTTTGGAGACCTGGCTCAGGTCACACTGCTGTGCCTTCCAAGAATTTCTGAGTTACTTTTCTGTTCCGAAGGTAAGTACTCCGCCTGGATTCGAACCCAGGATATGTTGAATAAGAGGCCAGTTCGGTACCTCTTGCGCTACAGAACTCATTAAACTATGTAACTTGTATGTGTACGGTGTTTACTTGATTGTGAATGCTAGCGTGGCACAATGGACCTCTTGCTGGTTGGGGTGCATGCGGAACATCCGTGCTGTATAGCTCACCACGCGCCCCTCGGTCCTGTCTGACTCACCGTGCAGGTCAGACTGCACTCTGATTAACCGATTTATTTTTTCCTTACCCCAGTTAATTAATTGACTCAATAATTTATAGAAATACATCATTGGCTGAAATTTTAGATGTTCCAGCGATAAAGTATAAAGTTATTTAGACATGGTTACTTGCATGCTCATTCTTAGTAAATGGCTTGGGGACGTACGGTAAAAACTGTGGCGTGGGACTTGGGTAAAAATACGGCATGCAACTTAGATAAAGAATAAAGCGTGGAACTTGGGCAGATATTACAACGTGAGACTTGGGTAGAGACTGCAGCATCGGACCTAGGCAGAACCTACAACGTGAGATTTGAGTAGAAACTATAGCATTGGACTTAAGTAAAAAAAATACGGCATGGAACGAAGGTAAAATAAACGGCATGGAATCGAGGTAAAAATTACTGCATGGAACTAAAATAAAAAATACGCCCTGGAACTCAAGTAAAAAATACGGCATGTGACAGATAAAATAAGTACGACATGGCACTTGGATAGACCCAGGAATGGGTCACTTGACTCCTCCCTGTTGCCATGTTCTGTCTTATTCTTTGTGAATTAATTTCTTAGGAATAATGAGTGAGAAAGTTCCAGTATTCTCTGCATATTAATTTCAGCAGTTTTACTTCGTGATTCGGCGAAACGGCGAAGATAAGTTTATTTTAAAACGTCTAGTGTTTCAAGCGAACTTATGATATATTATGCGCCAGTCTCTGTGCCCTTTTATTGAGCATTTTGGTTCCATTTACTCCATACGTGTCTTCGTTTATTCGATATGGACTCAAGGAAACTCGACAAAATAAAGACTATCTCATAGGAAGCTATTTCTTAGGGACACGATATAACTGTTAGAAATTTTTACTACCTGCCGTAATTTAGTGCAGCGGCGTGACGATAAGAACTTGGGGTGTTATCAACTGATATTCCCTTCGGTGAGCCACTGATATTTTAGTCATAGCAGCTCATCAAGGTCAACGGGATGAGGCCGAGACGCGTTTTCCTGCTATGGTACAACATCTTATAGAGAGAAACACGTATAAGTTCGGAACTTGCTTTTTTTTTCAAAGTACTGACGTGAAATTCATTTGTATGGACTTCTACCCTGCTTGTACATCAAATGGAATATTTTTTCTTTTGTAACTCAATCGACGTTTTTTTTGCATTGCATGTTCTGGTACTACATTTTCTGGGTGTCGTGGGTGATCAAGTGTATCTCATTAAGGTTTGCATGATTTATAAAATTGATTGCAATTTCCAGAACTGCTACCAAATATTGAATGAAGACTTGGCATTGCCGAAAGCGTTTGAAATCCTTTCTGTTCCATTGCTTCTGCGGTGAACTGTGGCGCCGGATGTTGACTGCCGTGAAAAAATTCGAATTGTGGAAGAATCACAGTTTCGAGCTAAGGATTGGACGAATCTTCATGTCTTATGCGTGCTCAAAACAAGAACTTCTGTGTTTGCTTTCAAGACTTCGCGAAATTTTTTCATTTTCCGCCAAAAAAAATTTCGTTATCCTTTTTGCCGAGGAAGTGTGGGATGTCCAACGCCATCGAAACGTTCGTTTTACTGAAGCTATTTTTTTATTTGATACTCGAGTAACTTCGGGGGCAGGTAGTCTAAGATAGTTCTGGGCGTTGAATATAATGGTGTCATGTCCTGCGTTTGAAATTAGATCGAGGAGTGTTTCAAAAGAGAGTTCCTGGTCAGCAGACGGATGGTGGCAGTTGCTTGCATGGGAATCGAGGTCACGCGGTAACCCCTTGAAGCAGTGCGACACGTTTTTTTTAAGAACATCCGATACAGTGTTGGATGGAAATTTTTTCGAGCCTCAACAGGCGTTGTAAACAACGAGCAGGCTCGAAATCACTACAGTTGTAATCTCTACGTTGCTACGAAATCACTACGTTGCAATGTCGGTTCTGTTGAATGCAGCGGGGTCTAAAAAGATGTACTTAACGTTTGCTATTTAATACTCAAAACAAAAAGTCTAACCCTTATTAGTCTCATGCGGAAGTGTAGTGTAACTATTGAATTATCCGTGAATAGGTGGCGCTTGCTCGCAATTTGCACGCATACTCGAGTCTTTGGTTCGGAATTTATTGAGTTACGAAGAGTGAGTTCGTTTTTTTGGATTGCTCTTTATATTCAATAAATTTGTCGTGGAGTTTAATATTGGCTGAGTTTCTCAGTGCTGGTTTGGAAAAAGAATGTTTTCATTTACGGCGTTTTGAAATGGGAGGGGCTTTCTGCAGAAGTAAGAGCTGATATCAAAAAATCTGTGACTTGTTTTAGTCGGATCGCCATCGTATGATGTGATATTTTAACCTTATCCATATCGCTTCATGTGGTACGACCTTATTTATGACAATCGATTAAAGAGATTTTATTCAGCCTGCATTAATTTAAACCCCCTTTGTTGACGGCTTTATTCTAATTTCGATTAACTTGCCGATTGATGCAAGCGATGCTCTCCATAAATATCTGCCTGAAGAATCCACGCCTCTTTAGTAGGCTAAGACATCTAGTGCAGGCGGGATGTGGGAGAAAAATAGGGAGCTGTGTTATTACTCGGTCGAATTTGTTGTAGAGACTTCAGTGGGTAGGAATGTGGGCAATCAAAATTATTTTTTTTTTCAGGGGGGAAAGGTGCAAAATTGTCGGTTATTTTGGATTTACGGTTTGGTTGTGAACGTCGTCGCGTTGCAAGAGCTATTTTCAGACCAACGCACAGGCTAATTTTAACCGACCTCGACTCTTAAACTTCATTTTGTGGTGTTTTTTTGTTCTAAAAACGTTCTTAGCATTTGAACACATTATGTTTGCTGGGATAAGTACCCGACAAATTAAGACATTATGGGCTTCACTTTTGGATTCTTCTTACTTATTTTTTGTACAATGCGAGCTTACTGTTGGTATTTATTTGCTGGAATGCACATACGGATGTGTTTTATGAACAAAATTGTTCATGAAATTTTGCGCGCATTGGGGTAGATTCCTTGTCGTTTAATTGCTCTGATCCGCCCAAAATCGCTTCAGATCCTCAACTTATTTTTCAAGTTTCACAAGTAAATACCACTTATTGAATTTTCTCACAGACAGCGGAGTTAACTGAGGAAATTGAACTCGATGTGTCCATATGACGGTCCTCTACCGAGTAATTATTTTGGGTCATAAGGTGGAATGCACGATGTGAATCTTCTCAATGTGTTGTGGTTTTCCTGAAATTGAATTTGTGAGGGCGTGCTTGATGCATTAGTGTGGCCGTACTTGCTATTCCCTGGAGCATTTCAGGACGTGCTCAGTGCAGTGCGGACAATGGAAGTCGCTTCTCGGTATCCAAGGGCGTGAATCTTTGCCCCAGCTTGCTAGGTCAGCTCTTGTTATCGTCGCGGCAAATCTCGTGGATCTCTTTATGATTTACACCTTGAGGCTCGGATTAGTGGTTACGAACGCTTGAATATTTCTAAAAAACTTTCATTCGAATATGAGCACGCATATTTGTAATTGGTCGAGATAAGGCCAGGTTCTGGTCTGCCATTGGCTGATGTAACTGTTTGACGACAACCTTTTGTTATCTGCCTTGTCATTGGCTGTTTGTGATCGCTAGACAGTGTGGGCGATAAGAGTTCATGTCACTATAAAAGTGAAGATACGGAGGCTCGGCCACCCAGTTGATTGCTGTCTTTACTTCTGGCGTCTTGGCTTCCTCCACCTCTGCAAATAATTCATTTTATAAGAATTAGGCTTTTTCAAATTAATAATTTTGTTTCAAGCTTCGCGGCACTGAAAATAGGGAATCTCTTGTCGATATTTTTATTTACTGACGATTTATTCATCTTAATAGAACGACGGTGTTTTTAGATTTGCTGCCGACATCATGTGATTTCATCCGCATTTGATTCTTTGTCTTATCGTAATTTCTGTGATTTAATATTTTCGGTGTTGTTGTTGTTGTTCATATTTGTGATTTGTTCATTTGTCGCGCTTCGATTAATTTTTTTGTCCCATTAATGGACTCGTCACCGTTATTACTCCATGAGTGCTGCTCATTCGACGCATGGATGATATTGCATTCGATTCTATCCGTGAACTCATTCTCATTTGAAATGTTGATTTTGTGTACTTCTTGCACGTCTTAATATCTAGTAACTGCACGTGGCATGGAAATATAGCTGTTGTGGGACAGCAGCATGTAAAACCGAATTCTAGTACTACGCCATCTAACCCGAGCCGTGCTGTTCCATGAAGTTGGATGCCTTTCCCGTTCCCCTGCGTTGGAGGAGCAGATCTTCTGCATGTTACTGTAATGCCAGATCTAACTCTTCCAGCTCAGAGTGACGGAGAATTATCGTCTTGGTGAGCACCTCCGACCGTTATCTGTCTCATGTCGTGTACTCCATTGTGGTTCATGACCCACCATACTCTCACCAGCTTTCGCCGTGTCTGCGCCCATTACTTTTGCAAGTCCCATGTCTTCTAGTTGTAATCATGTTGGCTTTCGTGTCGTTCAATTCAATGAATGATGTTGTTCACTAAAGGCGATGTTCTGTAACGTATTGCATGTTTTGTACCGTTGTGTACCAGTCACGTATCGTTTGTAATCTTCACGATGTTTCAAATACTCCGTTTTTTTCATGGACGGCTGCTTTCATTGCCATTTCATAGTCTGATTATCGTTGCGTGCGCGTATTTTTTATTCGTTTACTGACGTATGTGTTTGGCAGAAACCGAGGCCACCGTTGTGCCCATCTGCCTCACAGCATGTCGAGTCAGGGAACTCGGAGAGTGGCTGTGGAGGTTCAAGTGGAGCAGCTGAGTCTGAACTCTGTTATGCGAGTGAGATTCAACTCCTCCAACTTATACCGCACTTGCCTTAAGCATCCATCTTTGAACCTGACAATCCACGGCCGTGCGGCTCCAAGAATCCAAATAGTTTACGATTTTTCATCACCCTACGCGAAGGACGCTTGTAAACTTATCTTCTTCGTTGAGGATCCGTTTTGTTACTCCGAGTTCTCGAGAGAAGGTGTGAGGGGCCGGCGGACGCAGACGAGCATCAGAGAGACGCCTCTCTAACTGGTTGTAAGAGGAAGCGTGTTTCCTCATTTTAGCTGCACGGCGACATTATCAGATTCTCATGTAACCGTCTTATTTATTTGCAGTCAATGTGTGTTGTTGGCCTATGGGCAGTATCAGGTCGCAGTTCCAGACGATATCTTCTTTTGTTGCCTGTGTCGTGGCCTGAAGAAGCTGTTTTACTATCTCTAATACTCGTACTTTTGAGGTACTTGGGGAATGGAGCTTCACTTTTATTACATCTTATGTTTAAAAAGCACATTCATTTTCAAATTTTTTTATGAATATTTATGGTATTTTTAAGCCGTCATTACCGTGTTCTGTTAACTACCCGTGTGAGGATTTATCACTGCTACTCGTATTTATGTCCGGGTTTATAAGAAACATTTTGCTACAACGATATAATTACCGCTTTCAAATCAATTTAATTTTCTGAGTACTTGAAGATAATTTCGTAAATTATTTACTATTTGTCGTTTTTGTCTTCTAGCATTGAGCGATTTTTTTTATATAGTAACTTCAAAGTTTGTCGGATAATTTTTCTCAATCAACTTTCGTCATATTTGCGCGGTGCTATTCATGTCTTCCTGCAGCGGGGAAGTGGATTTGACGATATTACGAGTACATCGATAGTCGGGTGTGGGCGACTCCAAATTAACCATTCCGCGCTTAGCTTGTCAACATACGCAACTAAGTAGTGTTCATGCTACTCGAGCGTATTTCATTCTCGCTGAATTTATATTTGTTTTGTTTGTGCATTCCCGATTTCGTTGCACAAAAAGTACGCTTGCGAGGCGTTTGTACGCCAAGCATCCTAGCCGAAAACTGCAAGTTCTCTTTTATGATTCAAACCGAGGGGTTGTTTTACATTTGCGCAAAAGAGTTTAATTCAAATAACGGAGACCCTGTATAAATTTTCTGCACATTTTCTATTTGTTCGTTCATTTGTTCAGCTACGAAACTCATTTCTTGAGTGATGTGTTGGAATTCTCCTCGATTTGTAATTGACATTGGCATTGAATTAGTTCAACTTGGGAATGCACTACGCCCGCACCCGGCACCCGGACTCTTATTTTCTAGTCAGACATTCACGTTCCCTATTGTTTCCGTGCTGATGAAATATCTATGAAACTTGTGTTCTAAATAAAAACTGAAATCGTTTTCGTATTTTCTAGCCTTTGCCTTCGAATATGTATGACCGTGATGAATTTACAATATTTATGGGGCGCTACTTACCCGAGCCCTTGCAAGGCTGGGACTTCACGCGCCTCAACATTCAAGAAAGAAGGAAATATTCGGATCAAGTTGACATGACAGCGTATCACATTTTCGGTACTTATTGATTACTGACGGAGCGCAATGACGGTTACCCCCAGCCAAACCGGGACCTGCTGTTGCACTTGGGAGGCAGCTGGGAATGTGTTTTAATCTTTTCCTAAAAAAAACACTTCGCCAAGATCAGGTACTAGCCTTTGTTAGGGTCTGCCTGCGCCGATGCTGATGCACACTTGCTTGCATGAGTTTTTATCGTCCACAGCATAGCAATATCTCGGTGTTAACTTTGCTCTTCCTCTCAATCCGGTATGGGAAAAACCTTGTCAGGTATTTCAATTCAATGGAAGAAAAACTTCAATAAATTTGTTGCAATAGTACAGTACTAATTCCGGCGATCCCACTTCATTCGTACGTGAAACCCTTCCTTACATTTCTCGTGGAGTTCTCGAGTTCTCATCGTCGCGTGACAAGCGATCTAAAGAGTATCTTTTAATTAAGAACGTATTGAGATGTGATGTGCGCAACTCACGCCCTAACGGTTTCACGTGTGCTACGCTCTTCACACTTTCCGAATAAAATGTTTCAATTTTTTGTAGTAAATTAAGTTAATTCAAGGATAGGATACGGATCAAATTAGTGCGAGTCTACAATTTGAGTCAGTCATTTCAGTACTATCTCTGTGTGCATGAACTGTGTCAGACGTAGCTTGTACAGTACTCGATACGTGAGTAATGGCGTGTGTGGCACAGTACTCATGTGTACTACCATACATGGTGCAGGATCCACACAGGGGCGGCAGAAAGAAACTCCGCACCGCCAATATTTTTATGGGATTATAAATTAGACTAAAATTTAAGTAACTAGCCATAATAAGCTATATATTTAGCATTCGATTGAGCGTTATTTCTTCTTCTAAATATAATATTCATTTTCTTTGATATTTTCTGTTTGCATAGATAGGTTCCACAAACGTGGCAGAGCAAAGATTTGCAAGTCAAAAAGAAACTCCGCTGTTTAGAATCAGATGTTAATCTTGAAAATGTATCCGCATTTCCGACCATTCACCATCTTAAATCCTGCTAACAGTTGCTTCAATATGTTTAACGTTATCTATAAATTAATACGCTTGTACCTACGTACGTACCGTTACGCCACGCTTCGACACTTTGCAAGTGAAATTTCAGGTCTCGAGCGAAATATCCTGTTTACCGGTTGCATGTTTTGCTATAAAATGCCAGCCTTCGCGGCACATTTTCGGTTTCCCTAATAGAGTTCAGACTACTCGCATCATCAAGAAAAAAATTGCTTCTAAGACCGGACTATCTCTGCCCTGAACTTTGCACCTCTGTCTAACACTTGAGAGGACTACTTCTCATGGGTTGGTTTATCTAAACTTTGTTTATCTAAATTTCCGTGAAATTTTCACGGGTCTTCCTAGTAATTAATATTTAGTCAGAATGCCTCGTCTTTCTCCTAGTGATCGTGAAGAGCTTATTAAACTCCGTAATACTGCACTGTCCAACTGAGAAATTAACAGACGACTCAAATGCCATGGAAAAACTGGGCGATTGACTGTGGGAAGGCATTAGAGAACAGGCTGTGTTCGAGGTGTCCAAAATCTGGTCGCCCGAGGTACTTTTTACAGGAAAGATCGCACCATAAAGATCCGCTGCCTCGGAAGCATTTAAAACTGCTTTTCAGGTACGACAAGGGCTGCAAGCCTTGTTGCAAAGTGTTTCAACTATTGGGAATAGATTGAAGGAATTTAAGTTGAGAGGTTGCATTGCAAGACGCAAACCGATGAGATCGATAAAGAACCGAAAGCGCTATAAGGAATTCGTCAGATGTCAGGAAGCTTTTGACGCCTCATACTTCATAAAGAACTTTTTAGTCATGAAAGCAAGTTCAATAGGCCAGACAGCGATAGCACACATGTCCGAAGAGTGAAAAGTGAGGTATTTCATCCCAGGTGTACAGTCCAACGCTTCAAGGTAGTAGAGGTTCCGCCATGGTATGGGGAGTCGTCAGTGCTCACAATCCAGGTCCTCTCGTTCGACTGCAAAGATAAATTATTTCTACTAAATGTATTGGATGTTAGCCGAGCATTTTTTGCCCTATTATGATGATAATTTGGAAAAGAATTCCGTCTTTATGCAGGATGATGCTCCTATACACACAGCGAACGTCAAGAGATTCTTCCGAGAACATGACATTTCATGGTTGGTTTGGCCTGCCCAGTCACTAGGCCTTAGTCCGATCGAGAACGTGTGGCGCCAAATCAAGCAACAACGACGCAAAGATACCATAATGATCTTGATCAACTTTGGGCTATAATAATATAGCAGTGGGACACCCTCTCTCCAGACTATTGTCGGAAATTAATTGAGGCAATGCCGAAAAAATTGCATGCTGTCATATTCCAGAAAGGGTATGCTACTAAATATTGACATGTTGATTATTTATAATGTTGATATTGACGTGTTTGACATATATCACACACATGTGTACTGGCGTGCAGGGCACATACATGGATGCATTAACGCTGTCGCTTATTCTACTCACAATGTGGAGTCAATACTTGACATGGATATTCATCTCGTATCTTGTTGTAAAAACTATGTTTGTTGAATTAGATTAAGAAAATTTGAGAAGTGAAAGTATCATTCGGTTTGTCGTCAAGTTAATAAATTCATATTCACATCGAATATTTGTATGGTTGACAAAGAATAACTTGCATATTTTACCAGCTGGTGCGCGGAAATTTCACACGTTTTTGTTAACGAAGTAAAGGCGTTTATTTGTGTTTTTCTGACGCTTTGTTGAAAGTTTGTTGTTTTGTGCTGGAACGTTTTGTTGTGCATTGTTATTGTGCTTGTGTGTGCTTGCGGCTATTGAGGAAGCTGAACAGAAAAAGTTTTATAAACTGAAAAGCTTCATATCAAGTAAGATATGTTATTCACTACTGTGCACTTGAGAACATATTCACTTTACACTTGAGAGTGTTTCTTAAGTTAATGCATGCACTTCACGAAAGAGAATGTTGAAGGGAAGCATTCCATATTTACAGGACGAGCTGATCAGAAGGGCTCTCACTGCCCACAAATGAGGCAGTATCGAGGGCATTAAAATTACGTTGCGATGACACAATTAAATTGTGTCATCACCCTATTGCAATAACGCACAATTGTGCGTTACGTAGTCTTAACATTTTCACCGCCCCATCGTTTAATTTACGTAATAATTGGTAAAACTACTTAAGCGGTCGAAATTATAGATAATTATTGATGCTCCCGCGCAAAAGTTAGACGGGGCTAGTTAATAAACAAACCGTCGTGTCCACCGGCGGCTGGAGGCGCCGGCGTTCAGAGCAGACGTTCCGGGGATCCATGATGCGGTCGTTGGTGCACGGGCCTGTGTCGACACGGCTTTTGAATAATTATATTTTTGTTTTTGTGTTCATTGAGCGAAATACCTCGTTCTTGAAAATATATATACACTTTGGAATAAATTTCTCATTGTTTTATTTATTTACTTATCCCTCAAGTGCCCAGTTTTTTTTTCAGATGGCTACCCCTTTTTTTATGTTGAGCATATTTTCTCTGCAGGGTATACCAATTTTACATTGGGTCTAAAACAAATAAAAATAATAGGGCAATATGGTTTGGTTTATAGAAAGCACATAGCATATGTGTAAATAATTATATTCAATGTACCTAATTCGGTACTCTGGGACAGTAAGGGTTGAAGTAAATTTTTCCAAATTGCGCCCAACAAGGTAACTAATTTGGTGTTTCTTTCCGCAGTAATTCAGCTGAAATTTTCGCGAGATATCCATTTTTCTCCATTTCGGGAATTGTTGAGCTTGAAATGAGCGGCGTAAAAGCTTCATGAAGTTGAAGTGAAGACTCTTAACATGCTAGAGCATTTAGTACGGTTTAACGTTCTTATATTATTGACGTAGAAAAACTAGCACACGGAGAAATCTTAAAATCTGCATTTGACGTAGCAAGGCACAGCGCTCCGTGTCAGAGCCGGGAAGCCCACGTCTTTATGGTCTCTATGCTTCTGATTGTGAGCAGCGGGCTGGCTCAAGTTTCTGCTCTGCCTCGTCTTCTTATTTGGTGACGTTACCTGGTGCATCTCATGTGGGGATGATAGTGTTACGCCGCCCAAAGCTCGTCTGAGTTAGTTACTCTGGGTCCTTATGCTGCGTACTGCACTCTAGGCTTTAGGCTTTGGGAAACGTGGGTCAGCAGTTCGCTCGAAAGCTTGGTGCTTTTAGTGTGCATCACTTTTTCAACAATGCTTTTACCCACCCTAAGGATAGCCCTTTTTATAGCAGTATAGTCTGGCGATTGTAGACCAAGCACATGCTCGACTTGCCTGAGAGTCTCACTGGAAATAGACTCCAAATTATTTTTCTAGTATTTTTATAACCTCTGCTAGAAATTGATTTACCACTTGATTACGTAATTGGAGTCAATCACGAGGAAATTTGTGATTAGAGTCCACTTCCATCTTTCAATTCAAATACAATAGTGTAAGCTATCACCTGATCATTTTTTAATTTGACTTGACGACTACGGCATAAGTGTTTGTCTTCGTCGCGCGGATTACATAAAAATTTGACGCTCGTTCAAGGATCGCCAACGAAAAATATACATTATGTTAGCATCCGTTAATTTCCTACACTTGATGTTTTTTGCCTGTGTAATGATAAAACCATGAAGGCGAGAAAATTGGAAAAATGCGAAAGCCCGAGAAGTAAAACACAAGGTAAATCTCGTTTCCGATTTCGTGCCCGGTTAGAGCTCCCCTAACGAGTCGCTCATGACACGCGCTCTTGTGATCGGACTTCATTTTGTGCGGTGGTGCATCCGTTCAATTCAGTTTTTTTGTAGTACTGTCACTACGAATTTTCAACGTACCAATCGTGCCCTTCTTTATTAATATCTTGGATAAAGAATCGCCAGTACGTCAAATGAGGAAAATGTATCCGTATAAGCGAGCGGAAGGGATGGAGAAATAAGCAAGAGCCATCCTGAGTGCTCGTCCGATGGCGTTTTGCTACACGATGAAGTTAGTACTGCACGAATGTAAGACCCGTTTTAATGGCCATGTTCCAAGTTGCCTTCACATTTTCGTTCTTGTGAGGCGACCTGGTGTTGGGTTGACAAATATTTAGCTGTCTTTGTGATGAAGTGCTATCGCTGTTTGCTTGGCATGACTAATGAACTTTAGAGCTGCAGATACCCTTATCAAACGGTCGCGTCTCCGATGGCGGGTCTCTTCTGCCTTGCCGGTCCGCGTCCTCGCCTGGCTTCGCCTCTGCTCCTTGAACTGGACAATCTTGCACCAAAAAATCGGGTGTGAAATTAAGGGTGTATGATGCATCCGGAGGGGAATGATTTGCTCGTAGGACGTTGACGTACCTCGCTCCAGAGATGACGTCTTTGGGGTAGTCGATCTCTTCGTTAAATAATTTAAACATTAAACATTAAACATTTATTTACCACAAGTAATTTACATCAGATACAGGT
>VOMN01093850.1:0-13961 GCA_014899125.1 Orchestia grillus
CACGACCACTAGCTCGGGTGGTTTTACCAGTTGTTTTTACCCGCTGGTTCCCACCATTCGGTGGCTACCACTACCTTGTGCGTTACCACAGTCCTACGGTTGATTCATCTCGTCCTCTACTCTGAGACCCCTCTCATGAGCTATCCTATTCCGCACATTCTCCGGGTTCGACCACGGGTCTTTATTATGGCTTCCGAGTCATGGTACTCCTTTCCGCTTTCTATCGACCAGCCTAAAGCCCTCATAGCTCGTCTTTTGGCTCACCCACCTCAGCACGCTCAGCAAAGTGCCGTAGCGCACCGCGCTCGACTTACCTTAGACTGCCACGGTCTGGGTCTGCTATTTCACCCAAGTTACGTATGTGCTCTCTTTGAGCCCAATGTAAGAGAGTTCGCAACTCCACCCCTACTTTTTCTCTAGCACCCTCATTATCGTCTAGACGACTTCTGCCGGGTCCCTTGCTGGAACCTCTATGGCTCTACCGTACCGAGTCTTGCCTGCAGCCCTCATTCGACCAAGAACCCCGTGGCTGTGCCATGCATGGTCTCTTGATACCAGGAGTACAGGGATCGCTCCTCTTACCTAACACTGCCGCCCAGCACCCCATGCCTTTCGCCCCGAGGCCTCACTAGGCCGGTGCAAGCACACGCACTCTCACCTTCGCGTCTCGTGTGCTGTATGGAAACGACCTCTGTCAGTAGTGCGATTTAATAATTTATTCGTATACAATTTCTGGTAGCGACGTTCGGCCTAGCAGTAAGGTCGACCATGGATCTAACGATACTCCAGGGGGAAAATGAAACTTTTTTATCATATAACACAATATTAAATAATAGCGCATTTTGAGCTGGGCGGGAAATGTAGTAATATAACAAAACTTGGTGGAGGGGCCAGTAAAATGTTTTTACCTAGCGGGTAACAACCTAGTCGTTCAAATGAGCTTCGGAATAACCCACTAAACAGAGAGCGAACGAGCTAGAAGATTAGAAGCAATTAATCCGACTAGTATTAAACTGATTTAACTCAGAATTCTATTTCCACAACTCTCGCTCATTAGCGGACTGCATAACTTGCAAAGAGTAACTCAGTCTGACCGACTCAAATGAGCTGCTCCAGGTAGACTATCGCAGTTTTCTAATAAAGATTAGCTATTATATCCCAGCTCGCAGTTCGAGTAAGTTTTGTCTTCCAGCAGGTTCCCTTCCTCAGATCTATTAAGAGTATCTAGCCTGACCCCTGCATCCGATAGCCAACCGAACTCAAGCTCTGCATCCCCTCACACTGGCTGTCTATCCCCCGAACTGCAGCGTGTCCCAAGTCTTGTGTGGTACCTTGAGACGTGTTCCCACGCCTACATTTGAGCCTTTGGCCGTTTGCTTGTTACTGGCGTTTCCTGCATTGTCTACATTCTTGGAGTTCCTGGGTCGCATTGCAGCCTTCGAACTCTTCGCTCGAGGCTGCGTAATTAACTTCACTTGAACAAAAGAATGCAACGCCTACGCTTGAAACGCCCGCAGCGTCTCACACGCCTCTCGCATTCCGATGCACAAGCATTCGTTATAGTTGGCCTAAGCCTGCTACGAACATGTCTACATATATACAATGAACATCTAATATTATACACTGCATACCCTACCTTCATTGGGCTTCACCCAATCATAACTCATACCGGTTGCCCTGGGCCCCACGGCTCCGCCGGGCTTAGACTTGTAAGCCCCGTTCCGTTGGACATCCCACAAAGCTCCGCCCATCCATGGGCTATAACTTCCAACCTCTCATAAGACAATCCAACTCCTCTAGATTGGAATATTTTCTAATGTTCTCAGGTTGGGGTTGCACCTTTGGCGTTCTCACCGTTAAGACCAGGCCCTAGAAGGGTCCTTCCCTTCCCGCTGCCTCGGACTTCCCACCTCGGTGAGGTTTTTTCCTTAGTACCCTCTCATAACGGAACCTAACCTAACCTCCGCCGCTTAGCTCCGCGTACTCTTACTTATACTCTCAGTGCAACAAGACTGCCTCAGACGTTCCGACATTTCGAGTTAGCAGCTTCACCCGGCGTTCCTCACCTTGTACTACTTCGAGTACACCAAGAGACGGTACCTTACACACCTACTTTCGGCTAGCTTACCTCACTCTTAGGATGAATCGTCCCATCGCCATCTTCCTCGATGTGCCCAGGGTTCATCTTATCTAGGCCCAAGAGAGCCTTCTATTTACGCAGCTATGCATCTACTAGCCTTCTAATACGTTCCTCCTATTTTACCTCTAGCACGGTTTGTCAGTCGAGAGCGCCTCTCTACCATTACCTAGGCGAAGCAACCAAGTGACACTCTGAATCGTGTAGAAAAATATATTCTATTGGGGTACGAAATAGTTCCTATTTTTTTACTAAGAAGAAAAGTGTCACCTGGACCATCCTCCCTCCTCCCCGGGCGCAGAAAACTTTTTCTGTCCTTCCTAATTCGGACTCATATCTGAAGTGCAGCGCGGCTCGCCGCCTTATATAGTCTGCGGGCCTAACCGGGCAGTGTTGCGTCCACCGGAGCCGAAATTTGTGAAACAGAAATTTTTGAGAATTAAGAAATTCTTGAATACAACATTTTGCCTGTGCGGACTATCGACTGGACATGCGTGCCTAATGCACCCTTCGGGTACCAGAAGCAACCAGTTGTCATTCTTCCTCTTAGTTGAAAAATAGGAACTATTTCGTTCTTCGATAAAATATATTTATTCTTATGCATCCATTCTTCTCGATGAATATGAGGCCGATACTCCATACATTGTCATAAAAGGTACCCAATGCTTTTCATACTTTAATTCCTCCGCGCTTTGATGCATACTTGTAGCATCCTATCGCTTCCCACCATTCCTTTCACTTTATAACCTTCTATTCATTTTTTTCGTTTGCCCAAATGGTATGATTATTTTGCAGTCTATCCTATTCAAAAACTCACATACTACAGCCACTATTTTACATCCTTCATTTTACACACCGTCACACTGCTTTTTTGTTACTTCACGAACATCATATCTGTAGCTCACCTAATCATTTACCTTACGTGTCCTACCTTAAGTTCTCAAACTGACGAAAAACTCTTGAAATAGTCGCATCATAAAAACTTTTTCCTTCACATGATAAGACGTTTTTTTAAATATCGTTTTACCTTTTTTCAATATATAGAATGCATTTCCTATAAGTCACGTACTTCTTCTGCCCATCCTGTAAGTGCTACATGTATTTACAATCTTAATTACATGAGGATTTCGCTTCTTTCAATGTTTTATTATTCTACTTTTCATTAATTGCTCCAGATTGTAATATTTGAAGTCACAGACATGTGACCTTATTTCTATCTAATACTCATCCTACCAAATTGGTTGTAATTTTTGTATCTTTTTATTTGGTTTGTACTAACTGAAAGTAATGTGTCAGCTGCAAATAGCAATATGATAGCTAGTATTCGCAGCAAATGAAACTGCTACTCATTTCAGACCTCACTTGAAAACTGTATCATTTACTTGCTTCTTATTGACATTCTTTCTAGTTTCCCAACGTTCTCTATTTATACTTTTACGGTAGATAAAATGGTGGAAATAATGATAGCAGAGTTTTAAATTTGTTCAGAAATTTATTAATACTGTTCCAAATGTCATAAATTTTAACTGAATAAGGACAATTCAGTCAGATTCCGATATTGATTCATAGTTTTTATATGAGATTATATTGCAGAAAATAATTAGACAAATCACGTACTTATAAGTAATATTAGTTATAAATAAAGATAGCACATCGTGTTGAAATTACATGTTGCAATGCAGAAACAACAATTAGAGAAAGGAGCTCTAGTTTCCAATCTTTGCATGTATTTTTTTTATAGAAGCACACCAACACATCGGTTATTCATGGAAATTATCAAATTTGACAGCCCTGTGCTGGGTATTTTCGCCCAAATTTTTTTATGGCATTCGATAGCATTTCTTTATCCTCACATCATTTTCCATTAACATAAACCTGTCGAGATGAAATGCCCCATAGATTCTCGATGGGATTGAGGTCGGGAGACTTTGCATGCCAACTCAAGATTTCAACATTGTTACCGTTAAGCCAATTGGTGGTATGCCTTACAGTGTGGATGGCTGGGTTATCTTGCTGAAAGATGACTTGTGAATGATATTCGGCCACAAACGGAAGAAAATTTGTATCTAAGCCTTCTGTATACTTCTATGCGTTTGTTCACTTTCCATTCTCACTAAACTCGCCGTTCCATTGATGGAAAAAGCTCCTCAGATCATGAGAGATCTCACCCCAAAAGGCAGCTTGCTGAAGATTTGGTCCTCCTTTTTCAAGTCGTGCCAGCAGTGCTGAGAACCATCAGGTTTATCCAAGTTGAACTTTTTTCATCTGAAAAAATTACTTCGGGATAATTTATAATGTTCCACTTCACTCTCTCCCGCACCCACTCCTCTCTTAAAAGCTCATGCAACTTTGTAAGTACACAGTCGTACGCTTCTTGTACACAAAGTTTTTGATGAGCCCGAAATTTGTCTTGCTCTCCTCAATGTTGCATTTAGGTTTAAAGATGTCTGTAAGCTTTTGGAGCTGTTTCTCGTTCGAGAAGCTTCACGTAGCAGACTTTGGCGACTGGCCGGACTTAGTTTTGGTGGACGCCTACTTGATTTCTTTTGCCCATTGGTGTCTGGGTTTTGCAAGTAGTTACCTATTGCCTTCCTGAATCTCTTCAACTTTTTAAAAATCTTGGGATTAGTGAATCCTTCCCTTTTCAAAGCACTTATTTGACCTTTATCATGATCTGTAAGACCGCTCCCTTCTTTCCATGGTGATAATTGGCTATGATATGTAAATTTATGATTTCTAAGTATGCAGTACAAGATAGTGTCACTCTGGTGTTTGGTTTGACCTGTTTATGCATTGCCCGGGTCAGAGTAATACAGAAATAGAATTTTTTTTCAAAATGTGCTATCTTTATTTCTAAAAAATTTTAACCATGAGTTCATGATGTGTCTAATTCCTTTTTTTAATAATCTTACATGAAAATTGTGATTCAATATCCAAATCTGGTTAAATTGTCATTTAATAAAAATTTTATAACATTTGAAGCAGTAATAATAAAATTCTATGCAAATTTAAAAGTGTGATATCATTTCCACTACTTTATTTCTTTCTACAGAGGGTGGCTTAGTTATCGGAGCCCTAGGTAATAAATTTATAAATTAAGAACATGACTTCCTCATCTGAGATAAAAAACTTACATGGATTCAATGGTAGTTCCAGTGATGGTAGTCATTTGGGGCGATAACATAGGCAGTCTGTTGGTCAGAGGTGGGGGAGGTGGTGCGTATAATGGGTATTATGGAAAGCCTGAATGTAACATCAGTTTCAGTACGCATGTCGCAATGAGGGGGAAGGTTATGTGCAACTATCATCAACTTTCACGAGAAAATTGACGTGACGGATAAGTTAACAATATATTTTAAGTCTTCGAAAAATAATTGTGACGATTTTCAATAATTCTGAAAGTCTGAAATGCTCTGATACTTATCGGTTCTCTATCTGTTTGTTCGTCTTTGATTATTTCCACTGTTAGTAATTGTATTCTAGTTTGCAGTTGTCATCATTTGCCCACTGGAGTTTGAAAAAAAAATCATTCAATAACAATGTTATTTTTCTACAAAGCATGTTTTTTAAAAACAAAATCTGGATTTTAATTTAATTTTCAACTTAATTTCCACCCACACTAAAGCAATTTTCGTATCGTACGACATGCACTTGCATGATAACTTCATTTAAATTTGCCATTTAGCTTTAGATTTGTTCATTTGTAATTGGCTTAAATTCATTAAAATATAACCCAATTGCATAGGAAAATCGCTACAAGTGTTGGATGGTGCAAGAATATGGGTTGGAGAACTAGAAGATGGCTATCTAAAACGTCCACGTTTTGCTTCGCGGCAAGGCTTGTCATCAAACTTAGCGTGTCGTAACATCTTATGGTTGGGAACGACTTCGTCACCATCGATGCAACCTAGAACTTGCCGTCCCGCGACTTCCTCTTGTTATCGTTGTGCCAGTTTTAACGACCACGTCAAAACGACCCTAATTCCGTGGTTAACAAATCAGCTGGTGGATTTATATGTGAATGACGTCAAAAAACTGGCCGTACGATTAGATATGTGCCCAAATATCTTGAAAATTGGTTTAAAGAGTAGATTAAATCCAGAATTTGGAATATAAGTGAGTTTACCTTAAAATAGCCTTTGGTTTTCACATCAAAACGGTTCGCGTTCAATAATCGCTCTTCGTAATTAGTAAGACGACGAATATGTACACAGACATGACACAATTGCATAGACACCAAAAAAACTGCATTTCTACTCTTGTTTCAGAATACATACATGAGTTGTAGAGCATGCCACGAACCAAAGAAGCATGACATCTATCCGAATTTCAGCGGGGTCGTATCGCGATTCAACATAAAGGTGGTGTTAGTCAACGCAAAATATCTGAAAATTTTTGAATAACCCTTTCTACTGTTAACAAAATGATTGTACAATTCACCAGAGAGGGGAAGGTGCACACAAAGTCTTATTCAGGTCGTCCCTGGCCCTATGAAAACACCTTACCTTACATTTCGTCCAAAAAATTTCCAACAGGAGCCACTTTGCTAGGCCTCTGACGTAGCAACGCAAGCTGATGTCAGATATCTCCACAAGTTCTCAGTCCATGTTGAACACGTCGGGTGTTCAATAGAGTTTGTAACCTCAAAAAAGTAAAGAAGGGTTCTCCGCGAAAGAGAACGGGAACTTCGAAGTCCGAAATTTTACATAGGGTTAATGCGTTTAACATGGCAAAAAGTCCTTCAAGATGATATTCGTGAACTATTCACCACCTTACCAAAAAAGTTCATTGCATTAAAAAACAAAAAGGGATGTCAACCAAATATTAGTTTTTCATATTGTGACCATTTTTAAGCACTTCATTCGGATGAATTCCTTGTTTAATAAAGTAAACGGTTTCTATGAGTGTATGCAATTCTGTCACGTCTGTGTATGTTCTCTTTTACTGCGTTTCTACCCTCTTGTACCCAAAAGATCGCACTCGTCAGGGAAGCAACCACTTCCACAGGAATGAACCATACCTGTGGTACAGTTACTATGTGTTGTTGTGTTTTTGCGTTGCCTGGTTCGGGTGATCTTTATCATAATACGAGGAAAAAGCTTAAAGAACATATATTATTATGTGAAGCATTTATACTGGAAAGGTATTCGTATATGTGATATACAAAGTTGGGACCGTAGAAGAGTCATATCAGGTCTCTGCCACATCAAAATTCGTGCCTTTCAATATTTTGAATGTAGGGGAATTCTGTAGCTTATTCGTTGAAACACATATATATATATGTATATGTGTATATATCTTCAAGACTAAAGGGGGTTATACATATTTTTGGGTCAATCGGATTGAGAGGCAGAAGAGATGAGGATGTTGGGTGCAAGTACGTCACCATTTGTGTCGTGTCTTGTGTGGAGTGCTTCGAATCTGTCCGGGATTTGAGGGGTCGTTGTGTCGAGGGAACCAAGGGATATCGTTATTGTACACCTATACTCAAGCAACTACGCCCCCCGCATGTTACTGTATCATTTGTGCATCGTTTTTCTATGTGTTAGTGTTTTCACTACCACTGTCATAATCTAGTGTGTCCGTACCTGCAGATAGTGAGCGACAGACCGGCGTACCACCGGAACCACGTAATTTACCCGGTGGGCTTCTGTTCGTCGCGCACGTACGCAAGTGTGAAGACACCGCGCCTGCCCGCCACCTACACCTGCAAGATATCTGAAGGGGGACATGCACCTAGGTACGCTAATGTGCGTGTGTGCTTCTCGCGCTTGTAAGTATTGTCTACATGTGTTGTCTGGAGTTTCAAATATTACATAAAGATGTGGAGTCAGTTTATTTATTAATATTTCTATCGTATTATTACCCAGTATATTTCCATTTACATTCCAGGGATCTCTTTCACAAAAACTATTGGATTCCTCTTTCTTCACAATTCCAATCTAATGATCATTAAATAGCTTTGGTGACATGAAATATTTTGTCCCGATATTTGCAACACTGAAACTCGTCACTCTGTTCTTTGTTATTACATTATTCATTGTGAGAGAGTTAAACACTTGATTTCATTCATCTGCCTTCCGCCTATTCGACCCATCAACTGGCATAAATAGGGTTGGGTTTACTAGATTTGTCTATCGTATGCTATGGGTACTGGCCGCCCCAGGACTGGGCACTTCTAGGTTTATCTCAGCAATAGAGAGGCTTTCGGTACTTCTATCTTTCGTGCCCATTTTACTTATTTCAATTTCCACACCTTAGTATATCTTCTTTACCTTTTTTTAATTTTGATTCTTAATTTGCTGTTGCTATGCTCAAAGAGTCTTGTGTGGGAACGCGCTGTATGCATTGATTCCCACTTCTTTATAGTGCATAGTAAGTAGTCCTTTCTCTCGCTCACTTTAGATCAAATTTCATGGGGATAGAGAGCTTTCCACGAATTGATAATCTCATCTAATCCTCTGATTTGACACCACTCCTATTCCTCTTCGCTCTTTACCGTGAATTTAAACACTCGTTAAGTATTGGAACACCGTTGTACCTCGGCTCATCGTTTTAGCTTGCATTATACAGGGTGTTTCAGAATTGAGACAATCAGGTTTGTATATTAAATAAGACATTTAAAATAAACGTTTGGTTATAAAAATCTAGGATCATTTTGAATGTAGTAATATAATCTCTCTATTTAAGGTGTCTAAAGTTTAACTTAATACTTTATACAGTGGTTATGGCTCGCAATAAGGACTGAAAGAAGTTGTTACATCATTAATGACATAGCCCAAAGCACGCTCCCAAATTTGGTGTTCACAAATGGGAAAAAATTTGATCTCCAGCAAGTTATGAACCATCAGAACGACCGAGGATAAAGTTTCTCAACTTCAGTTGAAGGTAGGATTGTTACGAGACGTCAAAATGCACAGTCTGTCATTGTTGTGGCAGCTGTGACAGCCACAGGGAGATCTCGGCTTGTCTTTATGCCATCTGGGGCTAAATTGAGCTCAGAACGATACATTTCTCGTATTTTGGAATCAGAGTTATTACCATGGGCTAAAGAACACTTTCAGGGTTCACTATGGAGTGTTCAACAGGATTCAGCACCATCACATGACTCCAAAGTCTCCCTATTCTGGATTCTGGGGAACATTCCATCTTTCATAAGTAAAAATGTATGGCCAGCAAGAAGCCCCGACCTCAATCCCTTAGACTTTTCTGTATGGTCCATTTTGGAGACGTAGGCCTCAGCTGCTCCTAAAATTTCACGCGAGTCCCTCAAAGCAAAACTGCAGAAGGAATAGGAAACAATTCCTCAAGAACAGATACGTGCCGCCTGTGACGCATTTGTACCTAGACTTAAGGCTGTAGTTCGAAATATGGGTGGTCATATAGAATAAATCCTACAGTGTACTATTTACCTCTTATTTACTTCTGAGTGTCAATTTTTCAAATCAAAATCGCGCGTGTGAATTTTCGTACATCTACCAAAAAGTTCTTCCTATAATTCTGAAATACCCTGTATAGTGCAAACCCTAATTACATTTTGCTTTTAGCTTATACTCTGCCTCTCCTCTATTTTACTGCCAACACTTTTGCTGATTGTACTCGTATACTTCAGGAGGCACTGCACCACGCGATTTGCTGATTGTACTCGTACACTTCAGTAGGCACTGCACCACGCGATTTGCTGATTGTACTCGTACACTTCAATAGGCACTCCACCTCACGATTTACTAACTATACGTAACGCGGTCCTGGATGTGTTTGATTCCTCCCTACCTCAAGATATTTTGCAAATAAGATATCTAGTTAGCCTCATACTTACGCTTATATTTTCCTGCTGTAGACTTTCATTTTAGTGCCGAGATTCGTGTCTGTAATTGTGGTCTCTTAATTATGTCACATATTTTCTGTACTTGAAACAGAGTGGCCAAACATGCATCACGCAAGTCAGCTTGCGTTAGAACAGTTGCTGTTGAAATTTCAACTGTCTTGCTAATTATACCCAACTGATGCCCCTTTTATAAGATTGATATTTTCTCAAAGATCTCAATTTTTATCGCATCTTGTTACGTAAAATACATTATTGTTTTTGATTTTCTTGTATTACACATTTCCAGTTCAGTAATTTCCATATTACCTGCCTAATTTTTGTAGTTTTTAGTGAATTAAGAGTGAAAATTGGTGCTTGGTATTCCCCTTAGGAGGCATAGGATAGCAGCAGGGTTAGGTTAATTAAGTTTTTTGCTATAAATAGGCCTTCCGGACTTTTAATTTTTCGTGCCTACTTCGCTTCTTTCCATTTTCATACGTTCTTCGCTGATTAATCTTTATTTTTTATCCTCTTCTCTCCTAACCTGCCGTTTCTAAGCGCAGGGAATCCTGTGTGAGAACACACCTGTACATAGTGTCAACGTTTTTTTAAATCTAAGCTAAATGGTTCTTTTTTTTCGCCCTCTTGAAATCGCATTCCAAGTGGCTAGTGCGCTTTAAACTGACCAATAATCTACAGGTCACCCTCGCAACAACGGACCTCGTTTCATTGGATTTCTAAGAATTGGGGTGCCTGAAAATACTCAACTTGGTCGATGTCAATGCGATTTCAGAAATTATGGTTTGATCTTTCTTTTGGACATGTAAGTGCTTCAAGCTTGTTTGAAACAAAGTGCGATGTTCCCTACAGGTCCAGCATTAACGGGCCACTTCTCCCCTGTTTTACTTCATTGTTGCAAGGGCCAATTGTAATCTAATGCCATATCAGAAAGGAACTATATTATATCGTTTTAGTCTCGGATACGGCGGGTAAAATCGAGTATAATAAAATTAAAATACTGAATTTTGTTCTAACGCTTGGTGTTTTCAAACCGTCAAAGAATGATTGATGATTCGCCTATGGTAGAGTTCAATCACAGTTCCGTATTGTTATTTGTAAGACGACTTTAGGTTCGTCGTACTGCAGGTTCGAGCTAGTGTGCGAGGAGCCGGAGAGCGGAGAGGAGCGGGTCTTCTCCGGCCGCTGCCCGACTGAGTGCCACAACGCCGTCCTGGACGCGCTCAACGCGTCCCTGCAGCGCCCTCTCCTCCAGAAAAGGTGTCCTCCCTAACACACGCGCACACTTGCCATTATACGAGTATTTGCTCAGCTGGAACGGGTATCTCTTGCGATATTAATCCCGAAGCATTCGAGTTTCCCCACTTTCTCAGGGTCAAGCAAAAAAAAATTCTGTTTGAAATTAGTATATTCTCGATTCATGGTGTTCGTACTTCAGTGATTGTTACTATGGGTTGACGAGACAAACTGTAACTTTGTGCCTTTCAAATGTTGAAATTCACGAAATGTTGTTCAAATTGGAGTTATTTCCACTACAGTGCAGCGATGCTATAAGCCAAGTATTTTCATAAATTGTGACGCTATAATTTCTACTGGGTAAACAAAGGAAGCCAGGGAGGCCTGCATTTACATACAGTGCATGCAAAAAGTATTCGTATGCCGAGGTAGGTGTTATATTTTTAAATATTAATTTGTAAGTATTCATTGCTGGGTAATTAAACATACAGGTACTTTCAAAAAGTATATGAAAGAAATTACTTAACGCTACGGATTAGTATACAAAATAATGAAGAATTTTCAAATATTTTTGGAAAAACATGGAGTGCACAACAGGTTTTCGTAACTCATAATCAGTTATATACCCGTTGTACTGAATAATATTCACCAAGCGCTTCTTGTAGTATTCAACTAGGTTCATGCATGTTCCATGTAGAATTTGCGTCCATTCTTCTTCGAAGATAGTTTCCAGCTCGATAATTTTTTAGTCTTTCGCTCAAATGCTGGCCTTCAGCTCTCGCCACACATTTTTGATTCGATTGAGATGTAATGACTGTAATTGCAATGCTAAAATGGTCAGCTTTTTCAAGTCACCACTTGAGTCTTGTGCTTGGGGTCGTTGTCATGTGAGAACCCCCATCATCGTCAATGTCTTAGGTCCCGAGCATTCATCTTCAAGTTTAGCGCGGGGATATTCTTCAAATTTTCTTTTCTCTAACTTCTTTGTACGAGGAAGCGTGTCTACACTCAAAGCTAAGAAGGGTTCGATAAAATGGATCCTCCCCATGCTCCTCTATAGGAATGGTGTTTTTTGGAAGGCTAGTTTTTCCGTGTTCCTTCTAAACATCATTCGTATCATTTTCGCCGAATAACCCCATCTTTTTATCTGACCATAGCTAAATTAGCTTTCTTGTATCTGTACATAAAGCGGCAGCTAGCTTTTTGCGCACACGTAAATTCGACCTTATCGGTAAAATAATTTGATCGGTAGATGGTTGAAAAATTGACGTTCTTTAGCAACGGTGTCTTCCTAGGGCGTTGTGCATGTAACTATGGTTGGCGCAAAGTATTAGACACTGCACTCTAATTAACGTTGATATCTTCTGCTACATGCTTTTGTGAGTTTTTCCTTTTTACCCTAAAGTTGACTTCGACCTCTCTGACGATCTTCCAGACTCGCGAGGAAGGCTCTATCTTAAGAGATTTGCTGCAGAAGCAATTTCTTAGTATTTCCTTAACAAAGATTGAGTCGCTGATATTACATTCAGTTCAAATACGTTTTGTAGCCTATGCTAGCTTCATACTTGATAGTTAAGGGCCATCACAGTCATCAGGGTTGAATTCAATCGCATATTGCTCTTCTATCGATTGGACCCCATCCTATCACCTCACTGCTCCTCTCCGATATCACTTTCCGACCGTTCTCTGATGCGATTTACTAACACTCTACCCTACACTTTCCCAGGAACGCTCGTAAGACTTATACCCAGTGGATTACTACACTCTGATTAATCCCGTCTACCTTTGTATAGCAAAACCGCGCATGGACTTTTCTATTTCTAATCCATGGGTTCAACGCCCGGCTTGCAGCATACATTGAACAATCGCACTAACCATTCTATCACTACTGCGCCTCCTTTCTTCAAGGATTCAGCGGCACAGCCATCCCATCCCAGCGCTGTCCCCGAACTCGTCCTTCTCAACGCCATCTCCACCAACTAAAACTATTAGACACGCTCCGCCAAAAATGGCGGGACAAAAGATGTTAAACTTAACATGCCCCTATCATTTACGGTAACTCTGACATGAAACAATGTTATTTTCAGTATCACTAATACGGACTGCCTTATCTGACTGTCTGGTTAGATACGGACTCGGGAATTTTCTCCTGGCTAGATTCAAGAGAGCGTGATGAAAGAACCAAGCAACAGCTGTGTATTAGTATATAGTGGAATGAATGGGTTTTTCCAATAAAGCTTCTCTTCGTCCGTCCTTTGAAGGTAACTATTCTTCAACAAACTATATTAACCAAATTACTGTCACGTCGTATCCTAATAAATAAGAGATCTAGCTTTCTTCACGATTACATTCATTTACGATACGGTGTTCAGTATCCTATTTACGACAGGGCCACATATCAGCGCCTCTAGGAGTAATGTTCTCTGCTGTGACACGTGAAGAGGGTCCGACTCTACCCTTCACAACTACCTAGTATACTTACTAGTGGACGCGCCCCGCTAAAAATGGCGGGACAAATTGAATTAAATTCTTAAGATGCCCTCTTACATACGGTAACTCTGACATGAAACAGTGTTATTTTTAGTATCTCTGATACTCGCTGCTTTAGCTGACAGTCTATCTATCTATCTAGTATAATACTAAAACTCTGGTCCTCTTGCTTGTTTGCTTGCTTGCACACGTTTGTGTGTCTGATCTGAGATATTCGAAATTTATACTCTTCTTTTAATCATGTATTGTGGATACCGACTTAACTGCATAGGA
>VOMN01093853.1:0-13009 GCA_014899125.1 Orchestia grillus
ATAAACATAGAATTTTATACTTCCCAGACGGATGGGGATTGTAGTGTACATTAACTTTAAAGCCATTTTACGGTTGTATTTTATGAAAAAATCCTGATCAGACCTTTGCTAACCGATGAAGGGCACTCGGTTTTGCTTTCGTTTATGAATGACGGCAAAGCTCTGCAAGAGACATCAAAATATGAAATATTTCTATATTAGAAAATATGATGGACAATTCAGGCAACTTTGATCAAGTACATCTCGTTGAAGGAAACGCCTCGAATGAAAAAGACACAACTGGTAGCGCGTGAAAATGTCTAACTTAGCTAGAATAAAAAGTTATCAAATGATCGGTCGAGACAGCGCTTGAAAACTGAACTGTACGCGAGTTTTACTTGAACTCGCATCGCGTTGAAAAAATTTTGACCTATGTGTTTGTGACCCTCACTGGAAATCTACGGTTCGCCTCAACACAAGACAGACAAATATCGCCTGAAACAATTCGTAATGGAATCTACACACGTATTACCGATGGCATTTCGTCAGTACTAATCCTTCGAAAAAATAGTCTAGATCATTATATTCTGGAAATAAGAGCAAAGCTGAAATTTAATTTGAGGAATACCCGTGTAGCTCAAGTTTCCTGACGGAAAGAATGCAAGTTATACCAAGAAGAAGAACTGAAAAAAAAATTCTTGAAACACTGCCGACACGNGTTATAACGTGGAAATCAACATCTCAAATTCCTACGGTAGAAATTAAAGAACTAACGAAATAAAAGCGAAGCGGAGTATTCTTTCCGCATTAAATTTTGCATGATGACATTACAAAAAAGCAAATTTTTTACTCCAGAAGCCACTAATTGTTGTGCACCTAATTGCCACATGTGTCAATATTTTTACAACATATACGCATGTACGCAAAAAATTGTTAACGCTACCGATCAAACAATAAATTTATCGCCTTACCGTGTATGCATTAAGAGCGAACAGCGTAGGCTGAGAGAATTGGTAAAATAAACTTTAAAATGTTCAGCAGCATTTCTGGTTCAATGGCAAATTGTTTGAAAAAAAATGAACATTCTTAATTACAATTGAAAATTCTGATAGGAATTCGGAGACAAAATGCATTTGTAAAAATGGAAAATTTATAGCCAGCTACTTAATAAAAATCCGAATTGACTCAAATAAATCTAGACCAGGTTCTGATGCACGTGTGGGTGCCAGCACCACAGCCAGCATCAGAATTCTGAGTTCAAAGCAAGTAAATAATTGTACAGTTTATTATCACAAGAGTCACATCAGTTAAAATGAGTTCAAAAACGACAGACACAAATTTTAATAAGAATTTCGAGGACATTTTTAGCTAGAGCTACTTGAGAGCCCGAATGAGTGCTAAGACTTCTAGGTCGTTCTATAGAAACCGTATTCTAAAGCTTACGCACTTCTACAAGTATAATTGTACAAGTGCTTAACCATATTTTTGGTTAAGCTCGGGTTCAGTTAGAGCTTACATTTAATTAGGATATGCTCTAGAAATGCCTCAAAGAATGTGTTCACAAGTGTCGCTACGGTTGTTTATTCGTAACAAAAGTTCACGAGCACAACAACTGGCCCCTACACCTGTGGCTCAAACGCACCTGCGCAAGATCTCCGTAGTAGTTCACGACCACCTGACCTAGGGGGAAAATTGGGACAACTGCAGTCACAACCTAAAAGAATACAATTCGGTAGCACTGACACCCAAAGATGCTAATCACAAACCCTCTCACTGACTCCTACAGCTTCTCCTTGCAACACCGGAACTGGCACCCACAATTACTCTTCAGAACACCCCAGCTGACACCCACAGCTGCTCTTTACATCACCCCAGCTGACACCCACAGCTGATCTTTACAACACCATCACTGACACCCACAGCTGGTCCTTATAACACCTCAGCTAGCACCCACAGCTGCTCATTGCAATCCTGCTTGTCTGCTTGAGATGGATGTGGCACACAAACTGAGCTATGAAGGATGATCTCTCGTGAAGAAGGAAGCTCTTTCATGACCTTCATGACCAACGTTTTGTCCGTCCTAACGAAACGAGTGCCGTCTGTAGTTCCACGCATGGCGAAACTAACAAAGGCGTAGTTGTTCTGTTACATCCGTAACTGTAAAGGGAATCTTAAGCTGCACTATCTAAACCTGTTTAACTTTCAATATCAACTCGGTAAGTGGCACCTCAATTGGATGTTCTTCAACAATCTAGAATTTTTTATCAAAAAGGCACCCATGTATATCCAGTACGTTGCGCAGTATTTTCTTAAGTTCCTAAATTAAATCTTTCCACACCGGTTGATTAGATGTAAAAGCTCAATTCTAAGGCCATCTCGATCAATAGACGCTCTTTTCTTGGAACCCATCTGTGGGATTGCCTCTGTTAAAGGATTCGTAGGTACAACAAAAATGTGAGAACTTAAAGAACTGAAGCAGAAGATAAGACTAAATCAGTGCAAGTCGCTTGAGACTAAAATCAATGAGACTAAAACAAGAAATCGAATGTCACATTCATGGGCTTCGTGCAATTAATGGCGATGAACAGATGGCAACAGACTATTGAATAGAATATGGTAACTGGGACAAGCCGAGTGGTCCGATCTAGGTCGCTACCTGACAAAAAATCGTTTATTCCGAAAAAAAGTCACACACGGACTATGGAAAGGCTTTTTTAATAAATACGTCAGAAACCTTAAAAGTAAGTGGGATAAGTTCAGGCTTCTAGTTATGATCCTTAATTCATTGGCCTAACGTTCAGCGCGAAGGGTAATTTGCACGTTAAATTGAATATTAACCAGAAACACTGCGTGGTTCTTCGTACATAGGTGAAAATTATCCTCATCCTGAAGCAGTCGCTGATAAAATTGGATTATCTGTCATTGATAAAAGTGAAGTTATATCGTTGCTAAATGTTGCCAGGCTTACAAGCTTGACGATTTATGTGCTTGAAGGCGATTTAGTTGCTCAAATAGTATAAAATTGGTTGCACCGACCCAGCAATTCAAATAATTTTTTTGAAAAGTTACAGGTATTTCAAGCGACTTGAAATAGTTTTTGCAAGTCACAATCCCAAAGATTCAAAGGATTTGTCATTTGCTTGATCATATTTAATTTTTCAGAGAATTTCAAGTTACACTACAACATATTTTCCGAAAGCAGGGCTATTTTCTAAACATTAATGCGCTTCGGTTTTGCCACGATTATGAATGAGTAATCTTAAATTATAGATTTTACCGACACGAGAGAAACACCGAGAAGCCCAAGAGATATCAGTTTTCTGGTTGTGGTTGCTTGCTGAACGATGCACTGTCTGTTCAGGTTCTTCCCAAGGGAGTGAACATGAAAGGCATCTCCTGAGAGATGTTTTCTTCTTAGCATCGGTGAAATCATTCTGAACATCCACTGTGATTTAATCCGTTCTGACTGGGCAAGTGAGTTATGTTCGTGCAAAGAGGTCAAGGAGCAGTATACTTAGTTCATGGATAGCTTTATAGCTTTCCATAAAACGTGCTGTTTTCATGGGGAAAACTAGCTGTTTTTTCTAGATTAATGGTTATGCTTTGAAAACGACCTAGGAAAGTTATATACTAGATAAACAACAAGATCTTCTCAATGAATTGTAAAGTCCTGAAAGAGTTTTCGATAAAACAAAAAATTCAATATTGCTCATGAATATCGGAGTAATTTAATTTACTTCTAAGTCTTGGAAGCAAACAATTAAAAAGTATGTAATGCATACCTCAGATCAGGGAAAAAATCTCTCGCTAATATCATTAGCCTAATCCGTTTCAGAAAAATTTCAAGTTTGATGAAAAATGGAAAGTGGGCTTCGCTGCAAGAAAACATCACTTCCAAATATCACTGGCCTGACTCAAGTCATGAAATTAAAAAAAAAAAGTTTCTATACCGCAATTTAGGGAAATATAACCTACAAATATCACTGGTCTAATCCAATTCACCAAGTTTGTGAAATTTAAATTTTAATGAAAAAATTGAAAGTATACTTCACACCAAAGAAAGTTCACTTCAAATATCGCCGTCCAAATCCAACTCATGAAATTTCGATTTTAGTGAAAAAATGCGAAGTGAATTTACTTCCTAGTAGGAAAGGTCACTTGTGAAGAAAAAGAAACAAAGAAAACCGCCACCGCAGCGAGGGGTTCCTGCACCGGCGACTACTTTATGGTCAATGCGAGAATATTCCATCGAAATTATTCAGAATCACAAAATTACAAAAATTATAAAATTTAAGAAATTTGCAGGATGATGAAATTATAATATCTCTCGACCTACATAGACTACCGTGGCAATGAACTAAGTATACATCGTTCTTTTATGATTTCAAGATTTGATTGAGAAATCCTTTTTTCTTTTCGGAACTGAATATTTACCACAGTTGTTTTTCTTAGCGGGATTCTAAAGGCTGCAATTTTCGGGAAGACTCTAGGATGATACCTACACTCTACATTAAGTATTCCAAATTATACTGGTACATATATGTATATGTGTGTTGAAACCATCAGAAAAGCTTACTTAACACTGACAATTTTGCTAATCGGTTGTGATGGAATTGGGTTGTGATGGGGGCAAAGTTTCTCGAAATGGGGCAAAGTTTCTCGAAATGATGAAGCAACACTGGGTATTTCACTTTTTTAAGTGAATTCACTTACTTGACTCTTTTAATTCGGATTTCTCAGGTGTTCACCATAAATAGTGGCTGCCCACATGGATCATGCATATAATTCCGTATACTCATCTCCCATTCTCCTCCCAGCTGACATCTCAAAACGCGCCCAACGCGTACCCAGCTCGCCTCATGCTGCGTACGAGCGTTTAATGGGCATGTGGCGAGCATTAAACAACAATCTGAATCCCGCGTACGAGTATTTAATGGGCATGTGACGAGCACTAAACAACAATCTGAATCCTTACACTACGTCCCGCCCCTTATAAGTAATGCAGACGTACAGTTATCAAAGTTTGGCCAAGTTCGATTTGGTACTGTCACGTTTCCTCACAGCCCATATAAGCTCCTTGGACAAAAAATGAGTCACCTGCTACTGATATGATGTAGGACTTCCACGAGCATGAATAATGGCGGCAGTTCTGAGCGGTGATGAGTCTTCAAGTGTCCTAATGTACATCTGATCGATTTTAAACCACTCTTGCACCAATTGATGTAGTGCAGTTACAGTACGTGGATGATCTTCTCGACTTCTAACTTGTCATTCTGCGTGGTCAACCAAATTTTCTAATGAGTTCATGTCTGGGGACTAAGCTGGCCAATCTAAATGCGTGACATATCTTGAATGACAGTCACGCCAATTAATGGCAGTTCCAGCTCGATGCACCCAGCAGCAGTCAAAAAAAGAAGCTCGAATCACAATAGGTGACTAATTTTTTGCTATGGAAGCTTATGAACATGGCTCAAAGTTAACGCACGCAGAATTTTGTCTCCATTGTAAGGTCGTTGCCTATGCCGTCAAACAACTCAATTTAGAATAATCTGGCCCGACAATACTCTGACACAATCACCGGAGAATCACAAAAGTGTATCTTTGATGTGACTTAAATTAGTTATTAATGATTGCGCAGCTTTGGGCCTCCTGACTCTTGGCTAATCATCAATAACTACTTATATTGAAATCGTTGCATGTTAATAAATTGCATAATATTTGCCTATTCCCTCTTTCACTGTGAACTGGGTAAGATAGTCAGCAGTCGTGGCCGTCGTCGCAACTTATATAGCTCAAAACAAGTTCACCAAAGTCACCTGCATCGTTCCCAGTCAGAGTCGTATGTAAAAACTAGTATCCGATATCACAAATGGCTGTTGCGCTGCTATATGCACAGGAATAGATTATTACGTGCCACAATATTACCAACGGGATCATGATGAAGTATTTCTTATTGTGTGATACAGGGAAGTGTCTTTGATTGTGCTGTTTAACGGTGGTATGGCGAAGGAATTTGAACTTTAAATTTTAATGGATATGAACGCCATTGGAGAACAATTGATAGCTTTGGAGAACATCGCAAAATACTGTACAATATGAATGACAATGCTCGAACAAACTGTAATCATGGCAGATCTTTTATTTTCATATTTTTTCACTTCTGTATGATTGGTGAGCTGGTAAAGTAAGTTAAATATTCGCATGAAATACCGTAGACTTATGAGGTGCAATAAGTTTACGATAAATCTTCAGTAAGCGAATTAAATTATACAAGTGTGTCAAGCTGTTCCTCAACACACAAAAGCGAGTCGCAGTAGTGCCCTCAAGATAATTTTTCATGTCAGTATTACGACAAACGCTTGGCACACCTAAATGTGCCAAAAGTGCAGAATATTTTTTCTAAATGATGTACAAGTCACCCTTACAGGTCTTGTATCCAAAAGACGAACATCTTATTTCAAATTGACGTCATGTAATTTAAGTTTCAATATTTAGTTCATGGTCGTGCATAGGATGCAACTAGCAGACTCTTGCATGCAGTTTTAGACACGCCTACTAGTGTCAGTCTTACAGCATTCGCTGCATGAGACCTTACATTGCGGGTATATTTTATGCAAAGAGCGAAGAGTTTAACTTCACTTAACGAGCTCCTTGCGAAAACAGCGAGTGTTATTCCATAAGCGTTACTCAAATGTGTAGGTGACAGAATGAAAAAAACATTAGTAATATGACGGTCGAAGACACAGCGCAGAAAGTAAACAGATGATAGGCTACGTGTGGAGTGCGAAATCAATGTTTGAGTTTGAACTTTACACAAGACGTGAGAGGACAAGAAGCTGTGGACGCCTCTTCCACGGTGCACTGCATATGACTCTTCGTTATTTGCTTGGCTGGTTCGGGGTCTGACACGCCGTCCACGCAATCAAAAGCAAATTTTGCCGGCCCCTTCCACCTCATTTACAGCGCATGACAAGGCAAAGGCAAAGTTTGCCGGCCGCTGCCACCTTATGAACAGTGCATGGCAAGGCAAAGGCAAAGTTTGCCGGCCGCTGCCACCTTATGAACAGTGCATGACAAGGCAAAGGCAAAGTTTGCTGGCCGCTGCCACCTTATTTACAGTGTAAAGCAAGGCGCACCGCGGCAATGAAACCTTGTGATGCCTCTCACTCATGCATCTCGTCTGACATCAAACCTGCCTAGTCATCTCAGCACAGAGCGATGATCGTCTGTTAACAATTCCTTCTTTCAATGCTTTCAGCGCGAGCTGGTCTACTCATATCTCAAAAAACATGGTTGACGAGTAGAGGTTTCTGAGGGAAATGTTGAAGAAAATTTGATTAAAATGTGAAACTAATGAAATTCATGAAATATTTTATATAAAGACTTTGAATTTTTATTAATAAATAGAGTTGATCAACAATTGCAAAATTTCCTAAATTTGTGCAAGTATTATAGAAGTTTGCTATGAAATTGTATTTTACGTAATTTTCCAACGATTTTTTACTACATAACTACGTTAAGATGCAATGCAAAAACGGATACGCCAGACGAAAATATGTGCATATTCATAACAAAAACAATCAAAAATGATATGAATAATACAGCTAAGAAAATTGCATTACCCTATTTGAATTTAGTGAGTAAAGTTTTATTTGGGTAAATGCGAAATTAGGTAAATATGAAATTGGGTACATGCGAAATTCTATAAATGCGAAATCTGGGTAAATACAAAATTTGGGTAAATGTGAAATTGGGTAAACGTGAAATTTGAGTAAATGCGAAATTTTGGTAATTGCGAAATTTTGGTGAATGCAAAATTAG
Organism: Orchestia grillus; assembly: GCA_014899125.1. NCBI lineage: Eukaryota > Metazoa > Arthropoda > Malacostraca > Amphipoda > Talitridae > Orchestia > Orchestia grillus. Next base: position 7,801 of record VOMN01093853.1, read on the forward strand.
GTAAATGCGGAATTGGATAAATGCAAAATTTGGGTGAGAGCGAAATTTGGGCAAATGCGATTATGGTTCCTACTTTCTTGTCTAACAGCACGTTGTCTTGAGGAAAAAGTTAAAGAGAGTGACATTTTGAAATTCAAAGATTGAAATTTTTTGAAAAGATACTTCTAAAGAAAAGTTCCCGAAACAGAAGGAATTGAAAAAGTCTAGTGAGAGAACAGTTTTGACGCATTAAGGGCTTGAACGCTCGTTAATTAATATTAAGCTCGGAACGTATTTCATAGATGAAAGGAAACGTAGATTTAATTTCCGTATTACCAAAAATTAAACCAGGTAAACAAAAGCAAACCAGTTATGAAAACAAGTATGCTTGAATGTGGTTCATTCTACTCAGGTCAAGATGATGTGAAACTTTAGCCTGGTGGGATATTTACCACACAAACAACATGCAACTACTCATTTCCAAATTGAAATTATTTCACTTTTGAATATTTGATCGCTTGGTGTTTCTCGTGGTTAAACGTGAAAGAAAAGATAGGATCAGTGAATGGCTTGATGATATGAAATAAAATATTTCGAAGAGATTTCTCCTCGCTTTTAATCGTTTAATATCGTGGTACTTCATTTGAGAGGTAACGTGATTCAAAACTTCTTTGGAACTAAAGGAAGTGTAGATGAGATAGACATTCATCAAACCGGGGAAAACTAAAGCAACGGAGTGATAGACAATAAAGTAAGTTGTAGAAACTTGACAATGAGTCTCAATACTACTTCTGGAAGATGTACAATGCATTATTTATATGAGGCGAGTCACAATACTGCTTCTGGAAGACGTACAATGCATTATTTATATCAGGCGAGTCACAATACTACTTCTAGAAATGTTTAATGATTTATTTATACAAGACGAGTTACAATATCTTCACCAGTTCACTGCACAACGAGCGTTCCAACATTAAATGCTTCAATGACCTGTGTCTATAGCATCAATATCAAGGGCTTAATAAAATCATCAAATTATTCCTTTTAATCAACCTCATTTTCTTGAATTAGGAAAGGCCCATGCAGGTTATGACACTTGGAATGAATCATTTAAAACAGTTTTAATTCTATGTAGAATGAGGAGTCAAACTTTTATCTGAAATAAAAACTTGAATGGCTTATTTGCCAGTAGTTCAACACAAGATAATAAGTATTTGCATAAACAGATCTTTAGGCTGAAATAAGTGGCAAGTCTTAAAAACGTTCACTTCCAAATATGAAGTAAAATATCACACCGATCCAAGATACTATCTCCGTGTCCCGGTGTAGTGGAATGGACAGGGAACACTTTCCGATCTATGAGCACCACCACACCGTGCTATTGAATAGTCCTTTATTTCCAAACGAGATGGTGGAGAACCTTTGGTGGACAATGTCACGGGGAACTTTGCCCAATAACCGCATTCTTTGCTCTATTTTCTTAAATTTCTGCGCAGGATCCGAGGGAGTATCGATAACCTTTCATTGCACCGGTTCGTCGCTCAGAAATGTGACCACTTGGACCTGTGTTCTTTCTGGCACTGGTGCAACACACGAGATAGGGTACAATGCAGCGAGCTTTATCACTAGAGAGGTGCTGATATCGTCGCAAATATCTGGGCCATGCAAATAACTGGGCCACGAGTCTCAACTTACCATGCTATCTGCCCAGTAGAGGATTGGCGAATGTTGTGTTCATTCCTAAAGTAAATGTACTGGTACGCCGTATACCTTGAATACCTTGAAAATGTTTGGACCTTCACGCCCGGACCACACTGGGGTACCGCCCCTTTGTGTGCATTGTGTGCCTTCGCATATCCGCGAGCTGTTGAATGTGACCGTTTCCTTCTACCGTTTGATGATCGTGAGGCAAAGGAGTCCTATCGGGGATAGTTTGTAGGAAGTTATCGAGCTTCTTCTTGAAGACGTCCAGGGACCATCGAATTCTCTCAGATCTTTTGGCAGAGAGTTGAAGAGTCTGGGTTCCATTATGGAGAAAGACTGTTCATGTCTAGTCCGAACGCTGCTAGCCACCCTCGCATTGAACGTCGGCAGAACATACATTCTGCCGGAACGCATGTGCTGCTTTGTGTGCAGCCTTATGGTCTTGCTTTTGAAGTCAGGTACTAATTCACGAATCGTTTTCCATGAGCAGATTATAACGTATCTCTCTCATCTTCGCTGGAGAAAATACAGTTGAAGAAATTTCAGGCTTTCCCAGTAGTCCAGCTCTTGGACCTCATGAATCTTCGCCGTGAAACGTCGTTGTATACTTTCCAGCTTCACGATGTTTTCTCTGGTGCATCACACTAAATTTAGCACAGGTCTGTGAATTATTCTAGCGTTGGAAGGTGAATCCCTCCTCTGTTGAAATTCTTGAATATAACCTGGGTATGGTATGAATGATGGCATTTCAGGAACTGTTTTAGCTGAGGAAATAGAAGCTCAGGTGTGAATATTCAGCAGGTCATTCCCAAGTGATGTCCCCGAAGCAGGTGGAGGCACGCCGGATTGGAAAAATAAAAGGAAAAATTATAGCCGTCTACTACAACCCGAACATTACTAAAGACTGGAACCTGTTCATATTAGGAAACATTATAGGTTAGTATTTCAATTTCGATGCTAAGCATATTACAACATTTTTTTTCGCTAATTTTTTAACATGACGCCAAAATAAGTAAAACTGACTGTACATGGATGGGTGATGTGAACAAACTTTTGAACAGTTGCATAATCAAGCCATTGAGTGACTCGGTTTGCTCATTTTCCCATCACGATTGCTTTGTAGACTTTCAACATTTCTGGACACTATAGACTACCATTTCTGATATGGACTTCAACTTCAAAGGCCGTCATAAAACACATCGCAATCCAAAATATAGGGTTTAGTGGCGTTCCAGTTGAGCTCATGAAGGAACAAACCCTTACTTCTCCGTCCGTCTGATTTTCCTTTTTTGAAGTATACTTAAATGCTTTCGGGAATCACTGTCGAATGTTTTTCATCACAGTAACGAAGACGGTTATGAGACACACAGGGCTCGAAAGGAATAGCAAGAAAGTATTTCACTCTATCTTCTGCAGCTTTCCAACTTAACGAAAAAGTTAAAAAGTCCTTGGTTGCTTCAGTTTGATTTTCATACAGATAGGAGAAGATAATGTGATGCAAGTGTTGACACCTGAGCCAGGAGAGCGCTCCCAGCTGTACTCCGCCTCAGTGAAAGTGGCTGAGTTGTGTCTTGTTTGCACACGAATGAGTCTTCTCGGAAAGTATTATGCGTCATCCTTTTTTGACCTTCGGCAAACTGAATACTAGACACTGGGAAATTGTAAAAACAAAGAGTTTGCATTTTTTTAACAATAAAGGTTCAATGATCGGCAGGTCACTCTTTGATTCAGCAAGTATTTTTTTTAATGCTGTTGGGGAGTAGAATGCTGGGAGGATTCAATGAATTCTTTGACATGCACGTATGTAGTCGGCAAAGTTAATCTCTGCAGAAAACAAGATGTGACTTCAGCTTTTTACCCTCACCGTCATTACATTCTTTCTTCTCCATGCTTGAAGGAAATCATTGTTACCTAGTCTATTAAGTTGGAGATAATTAATGCTAACTATTCGAAGCTGAAAACATATATTCTTTGTGATAAATCTAAGAACCCCGTTTTTCAATGGTTGTTATTTTCCAGTGTCAGACCCTGTTAGAAAAGCGAGCTTTCTCGACAAAAATTAGCGTAACATGTCACTGGCTGAAAGATTTTTTACAGGTTTAAATAACTGCCGCTTGATAGTCATCAACCTAGAATAAACTTGACATATATGCGTAATTTTTATCTTTATTACCTTATCTAGTGCAAATCTTTACTATGTTAGAACCTTCACCTCTCGTTAGACCTTCACCTGAGCAACCGACCACACACCTCCAACTGTCCCATCTCTCATAGTTCCCTCCACCGACGTCACCGCGTGTCCAAACCATCTCAGTCTCTTCATTCTCAGAACAACCTCCTAATTTTCCAAACCACGTTTTCCTACCACCTCTTCCCGTCGGCACTGCTTAAACCAACAGCTCATCCTAACGATATACTCATTATCCTCCTGTTGCAACTCTGCAGAACATTTACTGTGCGGTCTGTCAGAACCCAAGTTTCCGCTCCGTAGAAAAGGACAGACCAGATCATGCTACATTTGCTCTTCGTCTTGTACCCCTTGGTGTGGCGCAATTTACTAACTGTGTAAAGTTTTTTCTTAATTTCTACCAAGCAGCTGTAACCCGTATTCTAACTGCTCTCTTTAATCCAGTATTACAATATAAAATATTACTGAAGTAACAAAAATGTCGCACCATCTTCAAACTTCCTCCATACACCCATCATAACTCTCATCAACTTCCTCCGGAGCTCCAGCCAAGCCTGTATAGCATGTTAAGTTTTTTTATTCATCTATCCTTGTAGGTGCACAGCATCTCTTTAGGCACCATTTCACACATTGACAGCAAAGGATGAAAATGACCCCAACATCTTTTCCACATTCTCCACATGGCCACCTCCCAGACCATTCTTATATTATTCTCTCTCACTGTTATCATCATTTTTGTGTTTGTCATGTCGATCCTCGATCTATTTCTTTCTATTGCCTCGTTTCAGTTGTCAAACTTCTCTAAAACTATCTCTTTCTCGCCTGTGAGGACCAGGACTGCATACAGTAACTCCCATGGTTCACCACTCCTGCGTCGCACAATTGACTCCTCCATCATTACTGTAAACAGCAGAGGACTGAGTACAGATTCCTGGTGCACCTTCAATCTATCCGAGAATTCTTCAGATACTCCAACCCGCGTTCTAACACTCGATCGAGAATCCTTGTAGAGTGACATCTCCGCTGCAATTTTCCTTACCTTATCCAATTCCTTGCCTTCTCAGTGATCATTTACATGCCCAACAATCGTAACGCACAAGTAAAAACGATTTATACAGGAGCTGTAATAGAATATAGCAAAATCTAGGGTTCTCAGCGTGTTTCAGGAATAGAACGTCGTAGCCAAGATGAATGGCACAAGAAAAATCTTACGATCCATGTTTTCGCAAATTTAAAGCAACCTACGAATCCTGAATAGAAACTAATCTGTAGGCGACGTAGTCAGGGAACATGGCTTAAACAATGTTTTGAAGACATGCATATTGAAACCATTTCTAA
>VOMN01093855.1:0-20532 GCA_014899125.1 Orchestia grillus
GTTCTTCGTCATACCTCATTTGATTGTAAACCTGTATCTGATGTAAATCACTTGTGGTAAAGAAATAAATATGTAGAATAAATGAATAAATAAATGAATGGGTTTCCAACTCTAATCGAAACAATCGGTGAACATGCGGGTCAAAATTTAAAGGAATGGTTGTCGCAAGCTTGGGAGATAGAAGTCAAAATTCACATATCTGACTCTAGTAGAAAAAATTACTTGGAATGGGCACCGAGAATGTCATTGGAAAGGAATGCACTTGAAGTTTGTTTACCCTACCAAATTATTCCCCACTCAAGTTTGTGAAACTGAATTTCTATCTGACGTAATGAGTAGAGGTACAGAAAAAGTTAGGTATGCACCTTGCATTGCGCGCTCTGGAATGTCGGTCACGCCTTACCGGATTGAGTTTAATTTCTAAATTGCAGCCTTTACTAAGTTTGAAACAGAGGAATCGATGAAAGATTACTTAGTTTCACGATATACTCACAAATATAGTTTCGTAAATAAATATGTGATTAAATTATTTCATTATGTTCGTGACTTGAACATTGTACAGATTTAGTTGAGTATTTATGCACGTTATTTCTCCTGAGAAAACTATTTTCAAATTAAATTCATTTTAATAATGTGAGATTACCTGGTAAACAGAGAATATCCCTATAGTGGTAGTCTCTACTCGCCATTCACGGTAATGACGTAATTGTGATTGGCAAGGTGGTGTTAGCGACCTTATTTTCCCTCTCCCATAAACACAAATCAGCCAAAATGTATACAAACTATTTACATTGAAATGAACCCAACATTTTAAATTTAAATGGATGTTTATCTTTTCCCAAAAATTGCATTTTTGTTCATTTTTATAGACAAAATATACACACGCTTACATTTTTGTCCAAGGCACGCCTGTAACATTCACACGAGGGTCTGCTCCATTTCGAAAATCTCACTGGGTTGAGGAATGACTTACGTTCAATCCTACCAGTGAGCAGCTGCGATGAATGACAGCGTCAGAATGATTTATAATAAATACAAGGTGGTCTATAAGTAAGGTACCTTTTCAAAACTATAGCCGCTATAAAAACAAAAAATGTTAAAGAAATTTCGTTAATTCTGAATGAACGAAGAAACTTAAAAGTTCAACATATATTCATATATGGAACAATAAAAAATGTTTAACTATGGAACACAATATCTTTTAAATGTCCTCCATTATTAGTCAAACATTGGCGTGCTCTTTCAACCTTTCTATTCATTACTTTCATTGATGTCTCTTGTGAAGTGTTGTTGGTCTTCTGAATGATTTTTCGTTTCAATTGCTGTAAAGTATCAGGCATTTCAATGCAAACCTTTCGCTTTAAGCATCCCTAGAGAAAGAAATCAAGAGCACTTAGACCTGGTGATCGAGGCGCCCACGGTATATCGTCAAACTAAGGAATGTCGGTAAAATAAATACACTAGTTAAAAATTTTGAAATTTATTCTTTCATTCTGAAGTAATCAAATGTTTTTACCATTTCAAGTTTTATATTTATAATAGTTTTGAAAGGTACGTTACTTATGGCCCACCCAGTATATGCGTATGGAAATGGGGTAAGCGTATGCCGAGCATGCAAAGGAACTCCCGCAAGCTCTTTTTGTTCTCTTTTTTTCTCAAATCGGAGGCACAACGCTAGGCTTGAAAAATATTCTCATGATATGTTCTAATGGTGGGGACTAGAAATTATCATTTTAGAATTGAAAATAATCATGATGAAATATGAGTTATTTTCTATCTAACGACTTCATAAACCAAATTTATCCCACGCCAAGTTTGATTGGCATTGGGTACCAGAACCTACTAGAATTGATTTGTACCGCAGAAATAAATTTTCTACGGTGAATTGGCGAAAACATCCCTCTATCGTCACTGCAGGGTTATGTGGAAGTGCCCTTTCGTTTCAGTATACACAGGGTGTGTCGGTTTGGGCGACTCTATGGAAGTCGTGCCTCATTGGCGCCCATCTCACAAAAGGCGACTCAATACGGGTGCTTAACTAAGATAGTTATTCTGATGTGAAGGCTGTTATTTAACACTCCATTTTAATTTTATTTCAAATGGCGCTAACATGAGAGCGGCACTCAAGACTTTGTTAGCTAATAGTGCCGACTCTCACTGGGCTGACTAGCTGCTGCCTCCTTAGCAGGTAACAAACTTTGTGAATAACAGAAAGGGTAAATAGCAGAAAATGCAAGGAGAGAATTGAAGCTTTATTGAAAGTTCACAATGAAATAAGACTTATTGAAGGTAACGCAAATATCTGTCGTGCTTAGTACGTCTCAAACACCTGTCGTGCTTAGTACGTCTCAAACACCTGACGTCCTTAGCACGTCACCTGAGTGTCATACCTAGCACCTCACAAACATCTGAATATCATACCTAGCACCTCACAAACATCTGAATATCATACCTAACACGTCACTGACATATAAATACCATGCTTAGTACGTCACTATCCCCGAGGCGTGCCTTTTACAGCCCAGTCAGAGACAGTATGTTCCATTGCCGTCGGCATTGCACGCGATGCGTGTGTATTCTCCGGCGTCGATGGCATTGTCGATCTACAAGATGATCGTACCATGGTTCGTCGTGAATTCCCTCATATGCTTTCCGTCTATGACCAAAGGCTGACAATCTTTCGGCCTGGAACATGAAGGTTTCTTGATAAACACGGCATTCATTCAAGAAAGTGACATGTACAATGACGCTTCAATTAAAATGAAGTCTGTAGAGCACTGACTCAATGAAGTGCGGGGTAAATATTATGTATAAGAGGTAAGCAATCAGTACTCCTAAATGTCCAGCAACTTTATAAAATAGTTGAAACAGTGTCCTTGAAGCCTATTTTTAACGGCCGAAAACGAACAAATTACAGAAGTTCACCGGGTCTTATAATGAGGTGGCTAACACCCTGACGAGACGAAATTAAGAACTCATTTCTGATATGTTGTTGCGGTATTTATGCACAATATGCGTTCCCACACGCGATCCCCTACGCATAGATACAGGAAGTTGAGAATGACGAAAAAAAAAACAGAGATGAGATAAGAATGTGTGAAAATTGAAGGAAGCAAAGTGGGCTAGAAAGATATAAGTCCCATAATCACTCAATGGAAGACTTGACGATCTACGAATTGTATGCTGATTGCGTATCGCCTAATTAAACTGGATTTTAACTAGCAAATGGAAAGTGATTCTAAAATTTTGAGTTCTGTGGGGTTATTAGTTTTACCTAGAACTTCTGAATCGGATAAACGAATCGTACGCCACACGCCTCTGCATGTGTGCATTTGGCAGAGTGGGAAGGTTCGGACAAAAACTTATTTGTTCAACGGCTCCATTCAACAAGCTCTGCTACTCGAATACTCAGGTAACGGGATGTAGAGCCCACGTAATCCAATGTGCCGCATTATACATACTATGTTTATAAGCAACGAAGCTGAGTATGCCTTTAGAAAGATAATCTTTGATTTGAAGACCATCTTTTTCGAAAAGTATTCTAGTGAATTCGTTGTAGGTTGGGTCACTATTCAAAAATCAGTAAAGAACTAGAAAAATTCTAACTTGTTAAGACGACACAGCTGCGCAAAACTTTAAGACAAATGGGCATTTTACCCTTTTTAATTTCCCAACGCATAGAAGAATAATTATATAAACAGAAATAGAATCCAAATAAAGTCACTGATCCTTTACAGCTGTGGCATTTTACAACCGTATTTATATATACATTAATACTATCGAGGCATAAATTAATTGAGTTAGTGTTAAAAACTCCTAAATTTTTAGCAGAATTCATTGAAAACCCTGCTCTTGGGAAAACAAATACATATTTTCTATATTGTAAAAACATGTAAATAATTATGGTTCAAGACTTAAAATATCCTATTGATATAGAAACGCACTCTCTCCTCTCGAGACGGCCTTTGGTGGGACTAGGGACCTTTAAACTAACTAATAATAATAATAATGATGATGATATAGGAACGCTTACGTACCAAAGACAACTCACCCACTGTAAGACTGAAATGTTCTCGTAGGACTCAAAGGGATAAAATTTCACGTTATCTCATTCCTTTGTACACCATAAGGAAGAGAATGATCATGTATTTATGTCATATCATGTATCTTATGTGAATATAATATTGATACCATTCAGTAAAGCACTCTTTTGATTGTGCATGATGCTCATTATTACTCTGTAGAATTATCCAAGGAAGTATAATTAATACATTCACTGTATGGAAAAAGGAAGGGTACTTTTGTACGGAAAGATTTCAGCTTCCACTAAATTTAATTCGATTAAAGAGTCTTTAGCGAACTCCAATGCTCCATTTGAACGTTATTGAAAAGTGGAAACGAAACCGTACATTTCTTTCACTTCAAACTATTTCACATGAATACGAATTGGTGAGATGAGAATGACAAGTCATTAAAGTTATCAAATTTGTTTAAAATTAATGATGCTTGCCATAATAACAAGAGCATAACAACTCACGAGTGTTCTTCACTGACCGTTCGAACACTGGAGGTAATCATGGGTTCACCTACGTATAGAAAATGCTTAGACTGTTTTGAAACGCATGTGTAGTCCATCAAATTGCTCATTAGTTGAGGAATTCTCGAGATAATACTAAAAAGAGTTGTAAAAAGTCGAGGATGAGATTTTTTCTAACCAAAATTCGAAATGGCTTTAAATACTTGGCTTAAATATCCTGGCTTAAATATCAGACACTCATTCAAGTCAGGCTATGGCCAGATTTGAATGGAATTTTCCCGTCTTTCCGCCTTTAATGAATCATTGCGATCATTTCAAATCTTCTAGACACAAAAATAAGCAACAGATAATTTTTAAAGCAATCTGGAAGTCTGTCTCATCTTACAATTTCACGGGTTTTGACGTCTTAGCATGCTAATTTTTTTAAATTTTAAGAACATTATCGTTGTGTCAAACAAATTGAGCCGCCAGAAGGACCGCACTAATGGCAGACACTACAAGAAAAAGCAGGTGTGGCGGGGATGAACTGAACACGGCAAGCTTTGCTGGCCAGTAGGAGGTACGACCTGGACCACGTGGAAAACAGAGACACTAATGTTATTTCTTCTAAATACTGTCTTCACATTACCGAAAATAGACTCGTCCTATGCCCATTAAGTACAATTTCTATCATTGAATGCAATATTCAATTTACCATATACAGCTCTTAAAAGTGTAGCTAGTGCACAATGCAGTGATGCACAAATTTCAAATAGCATGAAAATCATGCGAATGCAGCAGTTTTTATCCCCTATGGTAGTTGATCTTTGTAATCGAGTCCGTCTTATACTTTCTTGCATACCTTCTTTTCAAATTTTCCATTTCTTCATAGTTACGCACAGTGCCTGGGCAGAAGTTTAACACAACTCTATTTTGTTGCCGGTACCTGGACTGTGCATAAGTATTTGCACTCCTCTATTTATCTATTATCTACACCAAATTAATTGACTTTTTGCAGCAATTTGCAGACGTATCTTTGGTTCAAATTGATTTTCATTTTGACAATTGGTCTGTCCTGCTAATTTCTGGCACAATATTCTTTCATCAATCTCAACTTGCACGAGTGGGGTGCATGAAGTCTTCCATTTAAATAATTTAGACTCTTACATGGCCCGCAAATTAGTTGTTGAATTAACAAACGCTTTTTTTGCAAAAGCGAAATTCATCACTTAAGGGACTCAAAAAGCAAGAAAATTATTGTGAATCTGGCAGTTGCACCTTTCCAAGCGGAAGGGCAAACATCAGCGCATTTGTCAACCAAGTAAATTTTGTTAATTTGTTAATAAAGCCCATTGATCTAGGCTACCCTAGCGCCCTTCCCAAGGAGTGCAAGCAGTCTGATTAAAGTTTACGGATGTGGACCAAAGGCCCACGTGATAATTTAGTATTAAGAATGCCCATGGCTTGGCGAGAGCAAACCTGATCAATGCACAGACTATAACTTTCGTTTAGTATAAACTTCAGGACATCATAATAAAAAAGATTAAAAAATAATATCGTAATCTATCATTCAGCTGAATGGCAAATCAGTAATAGTTTTCGTTGAACTACCTCCTCCAAAAGATTTATGGGATCTTGAAGTGTGCGTCAACAATGACGCACACTTTAAAATTAAAGATAATGTAGTTCGTAAAGGACTTGATTAGCGTAAGATGAAAGATTTTGCTCGAGCTATGGGCCTATCATAAAGACTGAATGAGAAAAACTTACGTGAATAAAGAACGATAGTATTATACTTGCAAAAAATATAAAGCGTATTTCTGCTGTGAAATTTCTAGTGTACTGGAGTAATGAGGAATTCCGATGAACAATCACACTGCATGGGAACTCATCATTGATAGCTCGAAGTATGTAGAACCAGAAAAATGTCGTTCTCCACATTCGTAATTTATTTGATAGAATCCCAATTGGCCATTCAGTTAATCGTTCAGAAGATGATGGACACATAAAGAGAGTCATTGAGTTGTTGCAACATGAGTAACACAATTAGCCCATCTGTGTTGACCTTAAGAAGGTACGCGCCTTACTTGGTCAGCAGTGCGGGCACATCCTTGGGTTCTGTGCCGTAAGGGACAGCAGACCATGAGAGATGTGAGGCCTCAGGTTGAACCGTTACACATGAATCACTTGTTGAAAGGAAGATAATAGAATTCCTAACTCTGCACATAAAACTGGGTCTAGTGAACAATTTGTCAGTGCATTACCTGATGAGGTCTGTTAAAATTATATCGTCTTGCCACTTCCTGTACTGTACACTGAAAATTAAAGGCTTTTGTGTTTGATGGTCTACACTTCGGCAGGTTATCATAAGGGTATATTTCATTGGGAAAATGCCAGAGCTGGAAAAGAATGCTTGGTTATCCTTCAAAGATGGGAAGAAGTTTTTGGAAATCCACGAGCGAAGAATCCCGTTTAAATTGCCCAGAAATTACTGGAAAGCTACAAAGGGCTCTGTGGTGATATGAGCACAAACCATAATTTCTTCATAGCCATTTTCTTAACTTTTCGGAAAATGTTGGTATTTCTGACGAGTGAGTTGAACGTTTGACCAAGATTTACAGGTCATGGAAGAACGGTATTGAGGCAGGTGGAAAGTACATATGATGACAAACTATTGTCGGAGCATCAAGTAGGATTGTGAACAAGTGAAAGGCTCAAGAAAGAGCTTTTCTCTCAATTTCATAGAAACAATTTCAATACATTTTAATTTCAGTCATATCCTTTATGAATCAAAAGAACTTTATAAAAGCGTGCAATTTTTTTCATATTGCATTGAAAGAGTAAAACTTTGAAATACTGTATAAATTGATCACAAATCTGGTGATTATTTTCTGGTGATCCAGATGCAATATTTTCTGGTATACTAACTAAGCAAAGACTCTGTGGCTTAAAAAATTGACGAAATTGAGGAAATTTGTTACCATTTTTCGGCCTAGCGACAAAATTATTTAAATATAACTTTGAAATCTAACTCAATTACATTTGTGTTTATCAAAGTCATTGTTTCGATGCACTACGTATGCGCAAAACAACTAATTTAAAAGGGAATCTAATTATCCTCAAAGCAATATTCCACGTAAAGTGAATATTTTGAAAATTTTCTTTAAACAGCCTAATGAGGAATAAATGGAAAACGAAGCTTCAACTCAGCAGGTAAATTTATTAAGTCATATATCATTTAGACTTGAGGAATAAAGCATCTGAGGCCACAGTGTATCAAAATTGATGGTCAAATTCATGAAAACATTTATTGATCAAATATACACCAGCTTCTCCGTATAGGAACTCCACGTGGTCGCCCAGGACATGCCGACCTCAACAACCGTTCAGAGTGTACGTCAGGCTGAAGCCTATGTTATTGCTGTCACCTGCAGGGGCCTCGCCACCGTCGCTCACGACGTAGAGAATGAACGGTTTGAGGGAGGCTGTTGGGAGTAAAGTCGCCATTGAAGACAAATACATCTGGCTTAAGTGAAAGATAAATGTAAATGTTTACAATTTTTGAAAAATAATGCCCGGCTCTACAAATTAAATGTATCATGAAATATTACAGATACCTTTGAGAATTCAAAATGATAACGATATTGAGGCTCTTCTCACAAGAACATGCTCGTACTGAGTGCTGTTAAGCTGTTAGGTAGCTTGAATAATGTTGCAGCGAATAATGTAGCCTCCAAATCAAAAAGTAACCACTGACATTAAAGCAAAAGCACTACCAATGCTGCCCCAAATAATGCACGACTCACTCGTGGCGCCAGGGAAGGCTAGTCCGCAGAAGCGGTCCGTAGACTTGATATCGTCAGGATAAACTTTGGTAGTGTCCAGAATGGTGGCACTTGGTATAATGATATAATCAGTGGTGCAGTTGACGCCTACCGCACCAATGGCTGGGACGCCTGAAAAAATATAGGCTGTTAGGAACTCAATTTTTCGGTGGTAAAAGATTCAGTTTTTACGACCATTTAACATAAAATAATTTATTTCTAGTATATCGATCAATTTCCGACTGAACGACAATGCGTTCATAACAATGGCTGATACTGGTATTAGGGCAAAAAAAATCCATACCTGATCACGATATTAAAAATCTCAGAGCTCTGGTATTCAAATAAATATTTAAAATTTGTAACGCCAATAATGATGATGTAACTATGAAGCCAAAATTTCTTTTTCTTACATCAAGAGTTCAATAACTTCTACTTGCTCTAAAATGGAAGTGGTTACATCACGAAGAGTTGATGCAATATTTAAAATATGCCGTGGTAGAAACGGCTTTAGGTACGACTTAGAATTAACAACGCCTTAATAAGTGAACGGAATGTGGCATGCCTATTCAATAATTATTTTTCAAGCCCTTGGAAGATGATTTTCAGTGTCTGTAATCAATGCATGGGTCTAATAAAACTTATTCCTGAGGTTTTTTTTCTTGTTGGCGTACTGTTTTAAAGAAAATGGATATTTTTACTTGGATGTGGATGTATTGGAGAAATGAGTGAGCGAGGATCGTCAGTTAAGGAGAAATCAGAGCCTCTTTGCTTGTACGTCACGCTGTCGCAGCTACGTGTGTAGCTACGTATGCTACGCGCTGTCTTAGTTGCCGATCCGATGCAAACAGCGTACGACTGATCGGCAAGCTGACGTGTTCCTGTAAAATTCAGCACACGTTAATGGCAATTTACATAGTAAGCTAGAATTATTTATTTCAGCTATTAAATATTGTACAAATATTCAAAATATATAAGCAGGTGCTTCAACCATACATTGCTCTTCACATGCTGTGTTATTTTCTGTAGAATGCTCGTTTCATAAGCAAAAACATGTTTTCCAACTTATATACCTGAATAAAAATTCACGTGTTGTACACAATTGAGCAATTTATATTAAAAAAAGATAGCTCTTTCATGTGTCTCCAAACAAGGCTTTAGAAAGACTTTATCCACACTAAACGATGACACTGTTTAAACGTCATGTAACGTTTTATGGGAATGAACTTTCTACAGAATCTTGACTGAAATTTAACATGCTCCTTCGATTGTTCCGCACTGAAATAGTAAAGGCAAGCGCGTAAGAACCCACATTGTGTAAATCTGACATGATAGTCGAGGTGTCTGTTTCTTTACTATTTCGTTTATTTATGAAATATTTTTTAAAACATAGTTTGAAATAATCCTATCAGCGGTTAATGTTTTCATAAGGATGTTTCTGATGCTTCGTAAAATCTCTATGCAGTCTTATTGCACATATATACATAAACATACTTAAGGTTGCGGCTAGATTTTTCGTACCAAGTTAAATGCAGCAAAATCGCAAAAAAATTCGGAGCGAAAGGGTTAAATATTTGATGTTTTTGTATAAAATTCCTTCTACTCATGAAATGTGATCCAAAGCGAGTCAAATTATTCAAGGGCTTAAACCAATCGAAAAGCTATTGTAATCGTAGAGATAAAATATGATGAATAATTATATAAGCGATCGAGGGCCACTCTGGTAGAACTTCCAACAGAATCACCGTAGACATTTCCATCACTAGGTGACAATGCAGAAATAAGCGCCTAATGACGAGGTTTTATAAGCGATGCACACTTTTAGTACAAATGTACAAAGGATTTCTTTTCTGAGCGCTGTTTTACTCGATAAAATTATTCCCACCAGGGCGTCTGGAGGATACGTAGTTGAAGCTGGTGATGGTGTCCGAAGTGGAAGTGAAGTACTGCAGGCAGTCACGTGGAGCTGTCGCACGGGTCAAGACATGAAATATTGTGCTTATTTTATATTTATGCCTAACAATTTACTAATATGAAAAAATGGCTTGACGGCTTCGACTATGGACAAACCAGTATGAAATATTTACTAGTCTACGTTATTTAAGCTCACGTCAGAACGGTGTATTACAAAACCGTGATTCCGTCGCTCTCATATGACTGCTGTTCAACATTCGCACCAATGTCCCTAATGACAGCCCAGCATGGTAAGTTAGCACTAGCAAGGGGCACATACCTCTGTCGGGTGAGTTGCAAGGGATCTGGGTGACCTTAATATTCCACTTCTGGTCCACAGACCTCATATTGAGGTTCAAGTTGACCGTGTTGCCTGGGCTTACATCCACGTAAACTGGAAGGAAGAAATGAGTTCATATTTCAATTCTCGCCTTCAAAAAATTCTCAAGTTTTTGTAACCTTTACAAATGCTGCTTGACGTATAGATTAATCGTTCAACCGTATTAGCTAAGGACTATACTTAATATTTCCAATGAGATGCCAGCCTAACTCGAGCTTATCTAAGTGGGCGTATCTATACTCCAAACATTGAATCAAAATGCCGCTAAAACTGATCATATCAGAGATATTCAAGTATAAGCAAACATGAAGATTGTGAAAATTAATTCATAGAATTCGATTGGATTACCGTAACTCTATTCATACCTGTATAAAATTACAAATCAGTTAAATTTTATGTGATACGAGTTAATGCGAATGGTTCACGTCCATTTTTCAATCTTTTATTGTTGAATGACTCGTATGTGATGTGACTCAACGAATGAGCTGTTTTCCATGATTCGGAACATATTTTTTAGTGTAATTAAGTTGTTACTTTTTACGATACAGATTTTGCATTAGAAGCATAAAGCGTACCGGATAAAATGTTTTAACTTTCAGGATTTTAGCTACCACATAATCATAGGCTTTGAAGTGCAAACGTCACCTACGTTATACGAGTTGTCTTAATTCTTTGGTGATATTTCGCATAAACTTTACAAAAAAAAACATGAAGTTCAAATGCTGCTTGTGGGTTACTAACGGTGATGAACAAAACAAATGAAAAAGTGGAGATCTTCATTCGAGATCATGATTTGATACCTTCATTCCATGATTTTAACAATCTCCTATCCAAATTCATATTTATGGCTAACTTGTATTGTTTTGTACACAGGCTTATGTACAAAAAATTATTAAACACTTTTTTAGTTGAGGAGTAAGTTGAAATGCTTTGCTGCTGATTGCTGATTTAAAAAACTAATAATAACTTACAGCCCAATTGCTAGAACTGCATTCTTCAGAGTAGCAAAACTTTTTTGATTTTCAAGCGAGAGTTACCGCATCAAGCAAGGACACTGACAAAATTAGACATCAAGTATATAATATCTAGTAGAGGAAAAATTCCAGCAAAACTGCTCCGTTCACTGAAAGAATCCCACGAGTGTTCAGACGCATTGGGTGAAACTTAAACAACCTGTCCCCAAAGTGACAACAGGGTTAAGTGAAGATCTGGTAGCTCTGTTCGTCTAAAATTGATCGTCATTAGCTCAATAAAACATGACGTCGTGGAAGATTCACCATCAATAAGCCTCTGTAGTCTAAAGAAACGTATTAAAAGGGTTTGCTTAGGTAGTGATCATGAAAGAAGGCATGGAGACCATTGTAAGTAGGTTATATTCACTGCTGTTTGAGTTGATGTGTGGAGGTAGCCATTCGATTTTTTCGAACTTAGAGAAGTCACGTAACTTAGTTCCCTTATTACAGGTGTAGGATATGGTGAAAAGAATAATGGTTAAGGAAAATGAANTATCTACTACAAAACGATGTCATCAATATAAATTAATTATCGACTTGTACAGGACAAAGTTTCATTTAAATATTGAAATAAAGTTTCTAGTTTCCCCCCATTTCGTCCAACCCCTTACAATGCTGCCCGTTATTTTTTCCGCAAATTCTAGGGACGGTGGAGCCTCCCGTCACAGATAGGTAGTCGGTGGCACAGACTCCTTCGTTGTTGGGCTGCGCCAACAAGAGCTTTGTCAGGTCCACCCGTAGCTGACAGACGTCCTTTTTGGCGGTGACTGCCAAGGAACAGACACCGACATTCGTAGGTTCTGGGGCGGGGTAGCTGGGGTTCACAAACGTAGCTTCTTGTGCGCTGGTCTTCGCATTGCAGGATTGAGCTGTTGTCGATAAAAATACAGGAGGCTTATCGATTAGATGGTCAACCCATGTAGAGATATCAGGATAAGGTACACAATGGTAAAATTATCAAATACAGGATTTTAAGAATAGAATTTTCGAACACAATGAGGTCGAAGTGTACGCTATCAGGACGGATATGCAAAATTAATAAAAAATATAAATTATTTACCCTGGTGACTTCATGTTTGATCAGACAAGTCGTAATTTTAAGTAACGAATATATTACTGCATTAAAAGCTCTGCTCTTGCTTCGTTCCCTAAATCTTGTCATCGTTCTGATGAAGCACACAACCGATATATATATATGTATCTATATATACTCGCTCCCACCACCTGGCTGTAATGGGCTTGGGAATCAAACCTAGCCGTCTTCCAAACTGAGATTCACTTGGTGGATTTCCCATATTCTATCTCAACCCAATAAAGTCTAGCAAAGTTGTATGTAAATTAATCATAAAATTTCACCTTAGATTTTGTCAATTTCACGCTATAAGTACTGTCTAGATTTCCCTATCGGCATTGGTTGGGTTAGGTTTTTCAAATTTATTTCTTTATGTTTCTCAAATTACAAGTTGTCATTGCTTAAAACAAGATTTTCAAATTGAATCTTGGATCTGTAACAAGTGCGCAAAAATTAGTGAAAACTGCAAGTAATCAGAAAATACTAAGATTCTAGTGTCAAAAAAGTACCAACAAAGATGAAACACTGCTCATAGCTCTAGGATCAGCATATATCTACCGTCTGGCTCAATGAGATAATTTAATGTTAAATCTTTCACGAGCAACTTGAACAGTTTTCACTGACAATTAATTTAATTTCTGTATCTGTTTCCTCAACGAAAGAGTTAACTATCGTACGAGCAATCTCACTTGTTTACACGAATCAACTAAAATCCACGCGTCAGCAAACTGGATTAATTAAATTCCATAAATAGTGTAAACGCGCCAGTGTGAGATAACGAAAATCAGTCACATCGTCTACTGATTCCAAATAAAGGCGAGAGAAACGAAACGAAAGACCTGCTAACCCACCGAATTGCAACCTTATACTGCAAGCGTCTTTAGCGAGGAACCAGGAGCGTCGCGCGGAATTGTGCAGTCTTTAAGTATGATGAGTTGGACGCATGCTGGTAATGAAATATGAGCTTCAAAAGAGTTTCTTGGGTTTTAAAAAGACCGATTTGGTCGCTTAGAAAGCATGGTACTGAGCGTATTCTTGACCTGCAAAATGTTAGCGTGACTTACTAAGCTACTCAACGTGAACGTGAATAAGCTATTCGGTGAAAAAATTCTCAATGTGAGCGTTGGTTTAGCCTCCTTTGAAACGACCTGTATCTAATTTTATTTATTTGTTTTATGTATCATGCATCACTATTAGTTTTATGTATCATGCATTATAATTAGTTTTATGCATAATGTATTATCATTATTTTTATGTATCATGTGGTCCTGGATGGCAAAATGCTGGACTGCGGTCTTAGCGGGCCAAAGTTTTAGACCACCTCGAATTTTCCGGCTGCTGGAGAATTTTCCGAGAAAATTCATCTCGCGATTTTACGATGTTGAATGGCCATCTAGGTCACCTGACCAATGACCTTTGGACATTTTCCTTTGAAGATAGCTAAAAGGAAAAGTTTATCGTGAAAAACGAACAAATCTACAGCAGCTCAAGGCATCCATTGAGGGAGAAATCTAGCGAATTGAGCCTGTCCTCACCAGACCCGTACTGGAGAGCATGCGTAATCGTACCGATTTTTGCCCGCACTCAGGAGGGCGGGAGATGAAGAATATTACATTCAAAAAGTAATCAGAATAAAGCCAGTATATTTGAATATTTCACAAATACTCAGGTTCTTAAATCCATAAGTAACATAGAATTTAATAAATATTATTTAGGCCCCAAATATTAATAACACCATGTATATCCAATTTTCATATTGTGAATTTTTTCTTATCTAATGATTTAAAAGTGTGACAATCGGAGAGAGCCACAAGCACATAAATAAATATATACTCACCATTGACGCAGCACACTCCGACTCCCAAAAAGGCACATTTTCCCTCCTGAGTTCCCCTTATTTTAGCACACTGGTGCGAAGAACGGCAGGTTCCAGGCCTTCCAGCCGAGCTCGTGCACGGCTCCTGAGCTACAGACACGACTGCCATGGGGAAAATTTCCATTAGGGCTAAAGTCATCAAAAAATCATTGCCAAGAGCTGCTACGTCCTTTGGTAAATAGCGAAAAAGCGAGCTCGCTCATGTCTGTTTGCATTTTCATTTGATAATTTATTTGTTTTAACGCATGATTATGATCTCCGTTACAGTGCAGAAAAGTATATTTAAGAATTCTTAAAATTCATCATAACAAACATTCAGTTTCATGTGATGTAGTAATTGCATTTAGTGTATTTAGTGAATTCTTCACATGTAGCACTGGCCACAGATCAATGAGCAAAACGCTTTTATTTACTGTAAAATAAATTGATCGTCAGGAACAATTTCAGCGTCATCAGAAGAGTGATATTTCATTTTTATTTATTGCCCTTACATATATTTATGTTGTACTCGGATCTATTCAGAGTAAATTTTTAATATAAAGCACACAACTTTGTCATATCCTGAAGTGACATAGGATTATTGTTAAAATATAACATACATTTCTTCAGCGAGCACATTTTTTGACCTACGCACATACGTCCTTCTTGTCGTCTTATGACAAGAAATGCCATCTAAGACTCGTCGTCATAGTAAGCATTAGGGCCTAACTAGTAAACCATACGAAGTGCAATAGTATTTAGTGAATTCTATAGCAATCGAGAACCTCAAAACGCTAGAGTGTTGTATATTTATAATACGTTTGAGCAGCAATAAAAATATTCCTACGAGCTCTGTAGAACTGGAACAGAGGTAAAGAATACGTCAAAAAATGATCCCGTAAGTTGAAAACTATTTCTTGCAAAAATACTATCACAACTTTAAGCACAGTTAACTTTTACCCCTGTGAATTTCACATTAACTTGTGGTCTTTTACGTAGAAAAAAGCGGTTGAAGTATGAAATTCTTTACTTCGTTGCTTCAGGAACGAAGCAACAGTTATTGTAGGTTAAAGAAATTAAATCCGACTCGACTTGCTTTCTGTTTAATTTTTCAGTGACCAGATGTATTCATGACCAACCGAAGACCTGATTAATGATTGCATCCACTCCAGTAGTATTTATCTTCTCCCAATAAAGAAGCCTGTAATCAGATAGTTCATTTAAAATAAAATTGTAACTTCCAATTCCGACCATTGTTTTTGAAAAGGAAAAATTGGAAATAAGATCATTTACTCTGCGTAGGAGCAATATTGAAATAGTGTGTAGGTTATTCATCATTTACCCAACACTAAAAGAAAACTTTGTTCACTGTCATTAAATTAAAACACTAGGAAAATTATTTTCTGTTTTAGTATAGGAATGCTTCAAGATCAAAGTACATAACTGAAAATAAATTCACTATCACTTCATCACGTGGCATAAACCTACCCAATACCTTGAATATCTTGACGATGTTTGGGCCTTCAAACCCGGGCCACTCTGGGGTGCCGCTGAAATGAACACGAACGTATCCTTTTGGAATTTTTTCGTCCAATTTGAGAGAATATATATTAATCTCGATTGCGTGGCTTCCTTTCACGAAGAGGATAAGCGAGTAATGCTGTGGTGTGCAGCGGTGCTGCAACCGAGTTCGGAACATTATCTGCAGTTCTACAATCAGTGTTCTACATTTTGTTCTCATCTCACCGCATTGTCAGTTGTCGTAGCAGCGCACGGTCGGTCGTGTTACTCTTTGTAGAGATGCAGGACAATGCTTAATTTACAAGTTCCTCCAGAAACATTACTCATTTTACGTGCATTTAGCAGGTTTTTCTACAGTACTTCTTTGTCGGGCTCGAGATATTCTGTGAATGGAATAATATAATGTTCGTTTATCAACTTTTGGGCTAAGAGCGCTAATATTACTTTCAAAGTAGATTAAAGAACATTTGTCGACGTTGAAGTCCTTTTTCACATTCATAGTTTTGGTAGATTGCATTAGCCAGCTCACTTGAGCCTGGATAACAAATGTTTGTCTCTCAATGTTGCCATGGTTTTGTTACTCGCCGACTCTCGACTCTTTCAAGTAACTTGAATGCTCCCTTAAGCTTAAATAATCAACAAATCACTCGTTGAAGAAATCATACACTAAATATTAAAAAAGTAATTAAGATGTTTTTTTCGTCAATATAACGATCTCAGAAAGTGCAAAAAAATAGAGCGTAACGCAAGATGAGGCATTAAAAGCTCATCACATTTAACAAGACGTACCCGCGAAAAGAGCTCACGATTACGGAGTAGTGTTACCGTTACCAACAAGCCGAGGTTACCAACAGAAGCACATATATATAAGTACTAAGTTGTGCATCAAAGTATCGTGTCACTACAAATATATTAGTCGTGCTTGCGTGTGAACAGCCACTCCGTTTTATCACCGTGTGAAATCTTGACTCAAGTCAAGAAAGTGTGCTTGTTTTTCTCTTCACATATATAATATTCTTCTTTCATTCTTGATTCTATAACTGTAACTCTCTGACAGCGCTAGTCCCACATAGCGCTAGTCCCACATTCATTCATGCCTTGTCACGACTGTTGACATACCATTGTTTACCTCAGATCTCAGAGATAGCTGTGTCCGAACGGTTAATAAATAGAACATTGGAACTAAAACGTACACTGTTTTGAAAAACAGATCTACTCTTTCACAGTATTTTATCAGCAAAAGAATTTTTGCCACACAATTCTTTAATTGCGTAATATGATTCCATAACTTAACCAACATTAAAACGAGCGTCTCATCACCGAAGACTACGAATTTATATTCCTGACGTTTGCTGTGCCAGGGTTTCTCAGGAACTTTTTACCTTCTTGAGTAAAGAATATTTATTAAAAAATAAATTTACGGCCTTAAGCTATGTGAGGCAGTTCCCATTGAACTACTTACTTAATAAGAAACTAGGAAAATCGTTACTTGTAGCTTACACTTGAGTAGAACAAATGTAGTACGAGTCTTACACTGCAAGTTCAGGTTAAAATGATTTGTTCTACTGGTTAAAAAGGTCAATGGAAAAAGATCACTTATGAGTCCAAGAGCACCGACGTCCTCATCTTCCACACACGAGCTTAGTGCCAAGAGATCTTAAAAGCAGCTGAACTATGTTACTCGACTTTAGTGCTGTTTAAACTGCTATTTGCTCAGTGCCCGGACATAAGTATTTGAACAACCCAATTTGGATGTATTGTGAAAATTTCCCACTTTGGTTTGAGGTGGAGAGTGCCGGTTTGTCAGAGAACCAGAATTTTGAAACGGAAAAGAAGAAATTTTATTGATAACCAGATGATCACCTGTACAAAAATGGAGAGTACAACAGCATTTGGTTAAACCTAAAAGCAAGTCTTTAGTAGTTACATAGTAGCGTAACCTATATTTGCAATAACACCATGGAGATGGTTATTACTGGAAATTAACTTTTGATACTACGTTTGCGGCATCTTGTTCCATTTTTGCATGCAAATGATCTTCAAATTAGTAAAGTTCTTTGGATTCCTTCTGTGCACAAGGATTGGAATATTCGTAAAAAAAATTCAGCGGGATTAAAGTCAAACGATTTACTACGCCATGGAAAGACATTTTCTTATTTGTGAGCCATTCATTTGGTAATTTCGCCCTGGGTTTAAGGTCATTGTCTTGCTGATAGATTCACTTGCACTAGAGGTGAAATTTTCTTGAGCTCGGAAGCAGCTTCTGCACCAGTATCTGCCTATACATGGCACTATCATGGAACTATTGAGTTTTCCATCAATGATGTGGAGTTGCTCTGCACCGTGGACTGTAAAAAAGCCCCACATCATGATGCTGCCCCATCGATGAATGAGGGTAGGGATGGTTTTCTTGGGATCACAGGCAGTCCCTATTTTCCTCCCAACATGGCAACCTTCGATTCGGCCGAAAAGTTTAATTTTGTATTCATTGGACCATGCAACCGGTTTCCAAAACTCGATTCCTTTGTCAAAATAGTCATTCAGAAACATTAAACGGTTCTTCACGTATTTTGCTGTAATTAAGAAGAGGAGTTCTGCGTAGGGTAAAGTATGTAGACCCCTTCGACGCTATTCCCTAGTCACCGTTTTTCGACTGATGTGAACGCCTATAACTTTAGTGCTCTCTGCACGTATGTACAGGACGACATGAACTCATTCGTCACTTTATGCAGCACATAGAGTCGAGAGTGGCCCATGATCTTGCGAGGACCTCCAGCTCTTGGCAGATTGAAGGTTACCCCAATCTCTCGATGCGTCCGAACTGTCGCCCCAGCAGTTGGGTGCGGACACATAACACGTTTGGAAATTTGTCAATAGGTTAATCCTTCATGACGAAGCCCAACTATTTCCATTCAAATAGCTTCGGGTATTTATTTGATTTTCGGAATTGTATTCCCTGAGCATCCATCTTCAATAAAATCTGGAGAAGCTACGATTGCACTGATCGTAGTTTTTAGACATTTCATGGGCTTCTCGCAGTTTCTGGAAGCTTAGAAAAACGTTTTTAATCAAAATTCTCAAATTGTGCCGTAAAATAACCATGATTCAACAAAACATTGATATTGGACAAATACTTTTGTGCCCCGAATTTTTTTACTAACGTGGTTTTTGGTTTTCAATCAATTTTTCCTTCCTGTTTAAATACTCTGATAAGTGTGCGTTCTCTGAACTACCTGTGCTTTTTACTCCAAAGCAAGGCTTAAAATTTTTCAAATTTATTCCAAATAGAGTTGTGCGAAAATTTCTGTCCATGCAATGTATATCGAATGCGGCTCTATGTAACTTTTTCCGTGCATATAACTTCAAAAAAAATTAAATTGCCCGCGCATGTTTTTAGTTTACCTTGGGTCTAACCCATGATCTTTGAAAATTTCAAAATATTTCAGGACTTTAAGCATGAGATGAGAATGATCTGCACTAAAACGTTTGAAGTACTTATGACACCTAAACCTGTGAGTAAATATCAGTAAATACATTACTTCAGGAATTATTAGATTTAAGCATAATTACATGTGAAATCAATTAGTTTCTCACATAATTTTCTTTGCAGAGTATTCGCATCAAGAGAAGCCACTTGAGCTGCAGACAAGAACTCGTCCAGTCCGCGGAGGGAGGCGGGGGTCACCTGCCCGTGGGTCACATCCCAGCATCCAATCAGGACGCTCGCCCCCACGAACACCATTTTAGTCACTAACATCTGCAGGAAAAAAAATTTGAGCAGTTAGTCAAAGTCTAGCCTCGTTCCAATATTAGCAACTCCCTAATTTTGTATCACGTGTCTCACCCCAGCTGCCCGACGGTCGAAAAGGTAGAAAGATAGGCGAAATCATGGGAGTCAATTTTCTTAAGCAACATAGAATACAGTGTATATTTTGCATTCTGATCGGAAATTAGCTTAAGGTTGTCGCTCACTCTTCGACAACGTCGCAATTTTGATGCAAATGCACAAAAAGACAGAGCACACAATGTTAGCACATTTCTGATTTATTATCATTCGAGACTTAGTTTAGCGTCGACATCTTGAGTTATCATCTGAAGAAAAGTTCTCATTTTAATAACCCCAAGTACAAAGATAACTCGTATCAACCGTAGGTATACAATTGATCAGACTCAGGAGATGCATGGTAAAATTTTGAAAATCTGCAATACAAACCCATTGACGTAAATGTTTGAATTTTACTACAGACCTTTCAACTTTTGAATGCATGCTGTAGTGCATTACAGTCACGCAAAAGATTGGCCAGAATAAAAGTTTTCTATGATAAAAATTTAAAAAACAAAACCCCTATTGCTAAACAAGATTAAGAACATCGAATCCAGTACTTTAAAATAAAAGCTGTCTGTGGGCTCCATGGTCTAGTGGTGAGCGTGATGGCCT